>RJVU01036043.1:1992862-2015158 GCA_003731715.1 Anabarilius grahami
CCTCAACACAAAAATGTGAGAAAATGTCATAATATATTTAATGTCGCTCAGACTTTCATTTTTAATACTTTATAATTTGTATTTGCAAAACAGCACTAATCTTAAATTACCTCAAGATTCCCTTCTAGCTAAAAACAAGCTGCCATTATTGTGTGACTGTTTTTGTTGCAGATATTACCCGAACAAAGCTGCTTTACAAGCTCATTGTTTAGCCTGTAACTTCAGTATGCTAACAGACGTTTTATGCACTGCAACCTGTTTTGTTTTTGTTCGCCTTTCCTCCTGTTTTCCCTTTTTTGGAGAGCTCAAAATTAGGAACTTCCACACACACACACAAACATAATGTGGGCACATTTGTGTGCAATTAAGCCTTGCTTTGTCTTTGTGAAAGTTCTGACATAAGAGCAGATCAGGCTTTTGTCTTCAGCACTGTCCAGGCGAACTGCAACAGGGGACAAACTGCCTTTTGTTGCGCTTTGACATTCAGCTGGAGAGAGACAGAGAGACAAAAGAAGCTTGGAGTTGGCTGTACCCCTCCTTCACGCAAACACACACACACTTATACACGGATGACTTAAAGAAGAATTCACATTTATTTGTATAGCGCTTTTCGCAATACATATTGTTTCAAAGCAGCTTTACAGAAAATATTTACAGCATATTTCTACATTACGTCTATCTATCTATCTATCTATCTATCTATGTAAATGATTTTTAATTTTGGGGTGAACTATCCCTTTAAATGCAAATGTAATAAATTTAAACCACATTTCACAGCTGTCAGTTTGTAATGGGCATGCGAGCAAATATATGGCATATACTGTAATGGCACGTCTGGCTAGTAAAGCTACCTAAATGGGTGGAATGTAGCGCTGGACAACATAACAGCCATATCATGAGGTCTAAAGAAGCTCTTCACAGTGCTGTTGTAAAATAAGAACAGTTTCAGTCAAGTACCTGCCCATTGCATTAAATTCATGTCATGAAATCAGGGTCGGCATTGCCTGGTCATTTATAGTACTTACTCTTTGTGCTTGTCTTGGTGTGAATTCATGAGCGCAGGCACTCAAGCAAGCGTACTCGCTTGTGTTTGTGTGTGTGTTTGTGTGTGAGTGTCAGGCCTGCGAGGCTGAGTGTGACAGAGTTGTCAAGTAACAGAAGAGAGGGTGGCAAAGCTGCTCTCAGCAACGCTAGAAGAGCAAAGAACAGCATGTCATTTCATCTTTTCATTTTTTCTCTCCTCCTTTCATTTCAACCCTTGTTTTTCTCCACTTGTGTGGCTGTTAGGCAGCAGTTCTCAGAAAAATGCGCCCGCTGAAGGCTTTAGGAAGTGATTGTGTGTGCCAGTGTGGAGTGTGGGTTGGTGCAGATGTATATACTTATGAGAAGAAATGAAATATTTGCCTGGAGTTTCTCGCTAATCACCATTCTTATAACCCTGACACCCCCACCATCATTATCATCTTCAGCGGCACCACAACCATTAGCGACCGAACTTAGGATATCAACTTTAATTTATCAAGAACAAACAAATATCTGGCCTCTGGTATTGTTTGTGGTTTTCCACCCCTTTTCACCCTTCAGACATGTTAATACATCCAACATGTGATAACCCCTCCCTCACCGAGTCTTGTTGTGAGATAAGCATCATGTGGCCAGGAGGGAAACATAGCATCTCTGTTCAATTCATTGTCTTTTTTTTTTGTTTGTATTCTAATGAGTGACTGTATCTTAATGCAGATATGGGCCGATGAAGACGCCGAGTGCAAACCGAAGCTTGCGCTACAAGGGACAAAACAAAAGCGGGAACGGAAATGTAGGGCAGCCCTCAGTCGAGCCACACCACGCCGCGTCTGACCCTGGACTCTGAGGCTCCTTACCGCAAGCAAATTTTACACAGTCCAATCAACCCTTTAGCCCTATGCATACATTAGCATTTCAACGAGGCTCATCTGTCCTTCCCTCCTTTAAGGAAATGACTAACCTCTACACGCTTTCATTAAGATGAAACTCTGTGCTTGACTTTTTTTCTTTTCATAACGTAGTTTGGAAATTCCTTATTTAGGAGACAATACACAAATCCTTTGCAATGCAAATATATGTAAAATTTTAGCATACAGTCTTTTTTCATGTAACATTAACTCGATATTATATGTAAACTTCTGTATATGTGTGTGTGTGTGTGTCCTCATAAACCAAATGGCTTAAAAAAACATACTAAACAGTGTTTTATATACACTTTTAAAGTATAAAAAGTATGAAATTGTATTACTTCTAATATAATAAGTCAAGGCTGCATTTATTTGATCAAAAATACAGTAAAAAAAACTGTAATATTGTTAAATCTTATGACAATTTGAAAGTACATTTAAATGTTTTAAATTTTAAAATGTAATTTATTCCTGTGATGGCAAAGCTGAATGTTCAGCAGCCAGTCTGCAGTGTCACATGATCCTTCAGAAATCATTCTAATATGCTAATTTGATGCTCAAGAAACATTTCTTATTATCATCAATGTTGAATAAAGTTGTGCTGGCTAATATTTTTGTGGATCCTTTTTTTTTTTTTGGATTCTTTGATGAATAGAAAGATCAAAACAACAGCATTTATTTGAAATAAAATTTTTGTAACAAAGTAAATGTCACATTTTAATACATCCTTGCTGAATAAAAGAAAAAAAAGGGGGAAAAAAATCTTTCTGACCCCAACTTTTGAACGGTAGTATATATATATTATATATATATACACATATATATATATATATACACACACACACACACACACACACACGACTGCTCTATATGTTCTGATGATAGTATGTCTAAATGCTTCATATGTTGCATATGGCAGATTTATAAGGCATCCAAAACTTCATAAACCCTTCATGGAAAAGTCTTTTAACAGTTGCTTGTAATTTTACCTGACATTCCACAAGGACATCGGCCAGACATTGTCAATTCTTAATATATTCACCATGTCCAAGAAGGCTGTAAATCAGTGAGAGTCTTCCCTAAAGCATAATAACACTCACCAGAGTGATTTACACATTTGCCTGACTATATGCATTATCAACACATACTAAAACAGCCATGCCAATGGCATCAATACTCCAAGCTCTACGGTGAGTGACATGTAGTATAAATAAATCTAAAAATAGTGTAGTAGAAAATAAAAGGAAAGTAAATACAAACTTCTTGAGGTCCATAACTCAGGGAGATTGATTAGTGTGCCATGCTAGGCAGTTTTCCAACTTCACTAATCCGGCCAAAGTCAACAGAGACCAGGACTGACCCACACACACTGATCGCTTCACACTGTGCTTACCTTACATGCACTGTACACTGGGTCACAAACATCCATACCTAAGCTGGATTTGAAACTCAGCTGGCCAAGTACAACAAATTCAGCTCTAGACTGACCCCAAAACCCACACGTGCACTATGAGCTCACCTCAGAAAACACATCTACATGCTCTGAAAGCCAAACATAACACAATTTAATCTCACACACACACTGTGGGGGTAACACGAGTTTACCTCTGTCTCAAAACTAAATAAAAACAATTTGTATGATATATGAACTACATATGAACAAACATTTACTGTAGATATGAAATAAACGTATTTGATATGATTAAAATTATATTCTGGAAACTCTTGGAAAATCAATAATGTATTAAAGCACTTTTTGGATAAGTCTGGATAAGAGTGTCTGCTAAAAGCCTTAAATGCAAAAGTAATAAATTTAAACCACATTTCACAGTTGTCCGTTTGTAATGAATAACTCTAGAGAGTTAAATGTGAGCTGGGTATCTGAGCAAATATTATATTTGCCATTTAAATGGAACGTCTGGCTAGGAAAGGTACCTGAATGGGTAAAGTGCAGGTCAACAGTCATATCATAAAGTCTAAAGTAGCTCTTCATAGTTATGCAGTAAAATAAGAACAACATTGCATTACATACTGTACATTGTATGCCATTGCCTGGTCATTTATAGTCCTTTATAGAAGTTTACCCTCTCATTGTGATATATTTTTGTGAGATACAAAGCAGAGACAAAAAAGACAAAGCTCAAAATGTACTATCATTTCAAAAACACAATGTTTTCAACCTAATGTATATTAGCATACTTAAAACAAGATCAATTTACCAGAGAAGAACTGCACTGTAAACCCGAATAAGTTGGGCTAACTCAAAAAATTTGAGGTAATCAGTTACATACATTTTTTTGAGTTATGATGCTCCCAATTCCCTTGATGGCAGAACCATCAAGTTTGTAGTACTCATGCATGTTAATTTCTCCTAACTTGAAGTATTGAGTAAGCTAACTCATACATTTTGATAGCAATTAACAAAATATTTAGTATGCTTTTTTTATTTTGAGTTCTTGCAAATCAAACGAGTTATTTACTTCACTATAAACCCTAAGAAAATACAGAACGCCAACTTGTTTATCTGCTAACATGTTAATAATAGCATGGTATAATATACACTTACTAAATAAGTACAGCATCTTAAAACATGTAACTTACCTGCTCTCAAACCAGTAACTCTCTAAAAACCTACATTAACAGAAACTCTTCTAAATTAGCATAACAAAACATTAATCAATACTAAATCTCCCTTACCATTAATCGTGCACAAAAAACATTATATAACACTTAATTTTAGCATTTACTCTCACTTTCGAGCACCAGGGGCAAAGCATGCTGGGAAATAGAAATCCCAGCCCAGTTTCAGTTAAACTTAAAGGTCCTCTAAGCAATCCTGGGTGGAGTAACTTCCTGTTGACGTTCGAAGTGTTGTCAAACAAAACAGAGGCTAGCTAGACCCTCCCTCCTCCTCCTCCTCTCCCTCCCCTCTGTGCTTCCTGAAACAATCATGAACGCTCATTTAAAATGTAAGTAGCTTGCTGGAGCATGTTTATTATGTTTAGTGGTCCAGGCTGCACCAGTTTGATTTTGTTGCCGTTTTTGGAGCTTGTGGCGACTACGGAGACCGCGTTTTTTTTACAGTGTGTTCAGGGGACAGGCAGCTAGCGGATAGTGAGGAGATGTTTGCTGTATGTGACAAAAAATGTTTTGGCCTAAAAACGCGCTGACATCGCTTAGAGCGCCTTTAAGTTAGTCTAAATTAAAAGCAATTAGTTAATACAACTCAAAACAATGACAGTTCAGTTTACTTAAATATGTCAGTGCTGTGAACTCAAAAGAAAAAGAAAGTTCTAAATACTCATAACAGTTAATTTAACTGAACTAATTTGTTCAATTTAAGTTTGTTCTACTCAAACCAATTAAGTGTTTTGAGCGTTTGGGTTTACAGTGAGCCTAAACTGTTATAGATATATTGCTTAGAAGTTTACTGTCATAAAGCTAGTGAAAACATGGCAATAGAACAAGTTTTGTTCTACACAATGCATATATCAACATATTTACTAAAAACATCTGCATATATCTTATACAGCTTTGCCTCTCTGATTAATTTACCTCCTCTTAAGAACCTCCTCTTAAGTTCATGTCCATATGGAGCAACAACACTCAACTTTAAAAGACAAAAATACAGATTATGAATAATATATTTGCAGTGATGTAGCTTTAGACAATCAGAGCATGTGTTTCAATGCCATAGACAGAAAATTAAAAACAAAACTCAGTTTCACCCACAGCAAAGAAAAATCTCAAATAAGATCTCTTCAATGTCTCAAATGTTTTTAGACAGCAGTGCTTCCCAAGGAAACTCACGTGTCCTGTACAGTTTTGAAAGAAATGTCACAAACTGTGCTTAGGGGACACCAATGTCATCAAAGATTTCAGTAAGGACTCAAGATATTTCTGTTCAGTTAAATTCACATTTATTTCAATATTCTCTTAATGCATGCCAAAAATGGACTCAAATTTATTTCTCCTGTAGAAGAAATATATGAGAAAAAAGTTGATACTTGAATAAGTTCTAACTGAGAACTCCATTAAGTCTCCAGAGCGAGGATACGGCATCCTCTGAGCTAAAAAAAAAAAAAAAAAAAAGGTCCTTAGCACAACCTTGTTTGCTTGACCAGTGTCTCTTGCCATTTTATGTTAAGAAACAAGGCCAAAAACTCCTGAAGTTTATCTTCCGTGAGCTGGTGTTTCCAACATTCTCTGCTTGCCTGAAGCTTTTGTTCAATTTCTTAATTTATTTAATGTAAGGAACACTGATGCAATTACAAGAAAGCATCTTCTTTTTTTCTCGTCCCCCATGTGCAATGTCTGACCAATCAGCAAGCACGACATGGGTGAGAAGGATGATGGGACATTAGCCTGTGGTCGTTAGGCAGAATTCCCTTTGAAACAGTTTAAAACAGACCTCTATTATTCATGGACCAAAAGATTTCAAAGACTTATAGTTTATTGTTCTTACAGCCCCAAATAATGCATTTAAATAAGTGACATTCATATTCTCACTTGCTTCATTTTGCTTCTCTATCCTTCTCCCTTTTTTCGGAACGCATGATAAAATTCTGTTTGTTTATTTTGCTCTGTTGAGGAATTGCCTATGCTCAAAGACTGTAGGCATGTTTAATCAGCCCACACACTTCTTGGATTAAGATATACATAATTATTCAGATCATACATATGCATGAGGCAGTGCTGTTGCATTCAAACTGGGAGTCTGAATGCATGGTGTCTATAATGTCATTGTGGTGCATTAACAATGGGGAGAGAGAGAGAGAAAGAAAGTGAGCAATATAAGTAGGCAATAAAGAATTGGATGGAGGAATGGAGATATATAAAGAGAATTGTGACCCCTGCCCGAGGCATTGCTTCCTTTACAGTAATCCAACAGGCAGATAATTAGAGAGAAAAACTTGTTAAAAGGGCTGAGAGAACACACACATACGGACACACACTTGTTCAGCCCTAACCAGCCCAACCAGCTGTCTGTTTCTATGTCTTCCAACACTGGAGGGCAAGCCATATGGGACCGGACAAAAAAAAAAAAAAAAAACTGTGTTTATNAAAAAAAAAAAAAATCTGTGTTTATTAAAGCAATATCACAACAGAAAAACTGCTGTGTGAAAACTGCAATACAACAACAGTTTAAAGGACAAGCATGTACATAATTAAGGAAAATTTCCCAAAGATCATCAGTGTGAAAATACTTAAGGCTGGAATACACTGCACAAATGTTGCCCAGATTTTATTTTAATCGACGCTAACTGGCAAAAGTCAGTCTTTGGGAAGTCACAGTGACAGATTTTCCAGAAAAATCGCATACTGTATGGTAGTCAGAGACTTTTTTTTCTTTCTTTTTTCTTTTTTTAGCTCCAGACTATGATTCCATCCAGTCGGATATATCAAAGTGTTAGACATTGAGCCGATTTTTAAACATTTTTGAGCTGATTTTTGAGTTTTCATTTGTTGCACGTCTAGCAATGAGGGACATGTTTCTGCATGACTGTGTTGTGTTCAAAATTATTTGTAATTTAGTATATGATGTCCAATTTTTCTCTATTACCATTAACAAAGTTTGCAATTGTATGATGCCTAGTGTTTCAGATTTTACAAGTCGTGTATTGTATTTCAGCCTTAAACACCACAGATTCATGATCTGTTGCTAGATTGTATACATGTGTCCAAACATTAATTCGAAAAGGTTAAGTTAGAACTAGCAACAAAGGTAGCATTATTAAATGATGTAGCTTTTATGCAACTGACATCTAAACAAGAAATTAATACTGAGTAACTCACATTTTTGACACAATATTGCCAGTTATCCTCGGATTCAGCATGACACAAGGAATCCATAGAAATCAAGATTATAATTTTCTGACAAACTGTTCAAAAGTTATTTCGCAAAAATAACCATTTTTCAGATCTCATGACCGATTGCTCAAAGTTTGGCCGAGATACAGCCTCTGAATCAATATTGTGTCCACTTCGTTAAGTTTGCGACATCACAACTTTTTTTTTTTAACCAATAGGTCATAAAATTCTGTTCAGTCATTTCTGTTCGTCTCAGTCCAAAGATTATCTATGCCAATTTTCATAAGAATTGGCCAGTTACGTTGTTACTGGCAGTTACGTTGTCATACTCCGCTAACACAAATAGTTCTTCCAAATGACGTCAAAGCAGAACCGTCACTTATCTGAGAAACACACAGTAATGGTGTTTTGTTCATGACTGATTCAGGTGTTTTTGAAAAAAATCGGTTGAGTAAATTATTCAATGACTCATTCATAAAGAGTCAACTTGATTTGTTCCTGAATTAATCAGTTGAGTGAATGAACAAATAATTTAATGGTTCACTTGTCGCCACCTACTGGCGTAATCATGTATACTGCGGAAAGACTCCAAACCCTCACCACTAATACACAAACTGACAGTGTGTTTGTATCACACAAACACAGACAAGATGTGATACAAGACTACAAGTAGGGATTTTTTTGCTTTATTAAAAAACAAAAAAAACAATTCAGACAAAATTAGAAACTTTCTACAGTGTCATAAAACTTCATGATAACCTTCACAGTATTTTCCGAGGCGCATATGTTCAGCTGAATTGCACATATATCTGAGTTTAACAAGACTCTAACACACAGCACAAGCAATGACAGGAAATGACACATCATTAACCGAGTGCCTGAGCTGAAAGTTGTAAGAAATAGAGTAGGAGAGAGAGAAAGAGAGATATAGAGAGGGAGGCCGAGATGGTTAGAATGGCCCGGCTGGAGCTCCAATAAAAACATGGCAGCCATAGCTAATGTGATTCCTCTAGCATGAGTCAGTGGTGTATAAATATCCAGGAAGGACCCCCCTCTCTTTCTCTCTCTCTCTCACACACACACACACACACACTCTTTTTCTGTTTTCCCTCTCAGTCTTTTGGGTATCGCAGATTCACCAGATTCACAAATCACCAAAAGGGCTTGTGTTCGAATTTTATGGATATTTATTTGACGCTTTCATTTCCTCAGCTTTGCCGGCGAAGAGATGGAAGCGAGTATGTGATGTACACTGGGAAAATTCCTCACCAGCTTTATTGAGTCCAAATAAATTGTGTGAGTGCATTTCCCAAAGCACTACATTTTCAAAGGGACTCCCCAGAGGCTATGCAGAGTTGTTGATAGCCTGCAGATCTCTGGCTGTTAACAGCCCTTTCTCTCACACTCACAAGTATGCACACCATGCAGCCTACACAAGCTACTAGTAAGGGCATTTGAATAGGAATAGTTCACCTAGAAATGAAAATGTAATTTTCATTTCTCCTCAAGAGTTTTTTTCTTTCTTTCTTTCTCTTTCTTTCTTTCTTTCTTTCTTTCTTTCTTTCTTTCTTTCTTTCTTTCTTTCTTTCTTTCTTTCGCAAAACACAAAAGAAGAAATTATTGATAATGTGCTTGATGGTCTTTTCCACGCAGGTACATTGCATAGCGGATCTCTTAAATATGATATATTGTGTATACTTTAAAGGTACTTTCATGGTGCTTTTATGTATTTTTTGAGGTTTAAAAGCCTCAGTGCTAATTCATTGTAACTGCATGGAAAAATAGCAACTAGTACAGTTCTTCAAAAATATCTCCTTTTATGTTCCATGGAAGAAAGTCTTACTGGTTTGGAACAACATGAGGGGAGTAAATGATGACAGAATTCTCATTTTTGGATGATTTATTCCTTTAACAGCCTTCTCTTTCTGTATTTCTCACTCTCTCTCTCTCTATTTAATGCATTCAAGCACACAAACTACTGGTGAGGGTGTTTGTTAAAGATGCAGCAACATGATCGTGCTTTGTTTTCAAATGGTCCTCTCTCTTCTGCTGTTGCAGCAAGTCGTTCTACAGTTTCCTCATGCCAAGCCATTATTTCTTCTCTCCCCTGTGTTTTACTGACCTTCAGACCGACTCACCAAAGTTTCCCCCCTCCTCTCTGATCAGACAGCTGCCAGCACTCACAGCTCTGAGCCTGAGCTTATACTACACTCATGCATAGCCTGTGTTTGTTAAGCACTCATACTTTTAGCCTTGTTTTATTGAAGTTTCTTTATATCCTTTTTGCAGAAATTTACGAATGACTGTACTGCCTCAAACTTTCTTGGACACACGTTTCTTTGGCTCTGTTCTGTCTCTCGGTTCCTTGGACGGCCGGATTGAATTTAGTCCAGAGGCCAGTTGAAGGATCTTCAAGTCTTTCTTATTCAACACAGAGCTCTCCGCACCCTCAAACACACATACACACACATGCACACGCACACACTCCTTCATCTCCATCCTTACTTCAAACAAAGAGCTGCCTCATCACATTCTGTTTCTTTCAAACCACACACACTCGCCTAAACGCACATACACACAGAAACGCAGAGCCTTGGTGTGCCTCCAAAGAAAGATGGAAACATGGAAAGCAAGAGGTGGGGCAATGGAGGAAAGCCAGAGGTTAAAAGAGAATGTGTTTTTCTTTTAAGTCATGCTTTTCAGAAAACTTGGATAGGCATTCTTTATATATTTCTCCTTCTGTTTTTCTTTTTCCTTTTACCAATCCACCCGCTCTGGCTTAGGCTCTAGATGTGCTGCCCATGGTTTGATCTTTGCGTGTGTGTGTGTGTGAGAGAGAGTGCAAAATTTAGCAATTGTATTTTTTTTTTCCTTTTGCAAACCAATCTATTGGGGATTCACTAAGAATGTATTTGCTTTTATAAACAGTACAATAAAGAAAGAAGTTAATTGTTTTGAGTAGGCCTAACTTACTTTTTAAGCCTAACTTACTTTTTCTAATTTTGCTAATGAAACGCAAGCAGTTCCAAAAAAGAAAGAAAGAAAGAAAGAAAATCAACCATTGTGCAACACAATAGTTGCATTTCTGAATGAATAAGTGTTTTTGATTGAATCTGTTGAATCTATAATTCAGTCAACCACTCATAAAGATAGTCACTTGATTCATTCCTGATTGAATCTGTTTTTGAATGAATTGTTTAAATAAATGATTCATTGACTCACTCATAAAGAGAGAGGCTCTATCTGAAATTGCCTATTTCCATACTACATAGTAGGCACTATGGGAAAAGAGTAATATGTCTGAATGTACAGTTGGCGAAAAGTACGGCATGGATGACTTACGACTTCTGGCACAATACTGAAGTGAAGCATTTGATAGACATTTTACTATCCCATGAAGCCACAGGGGAGGATTTGGGAATGGCAGTGAATTGGCAAAAATTATGCTGGTAGGTCACATGATAATGACAACATGTACTACACATATGTACAGTACTACGGTATGTATGTTCTATAGTACACACATTTATACTATATAGAAAACAAGCACAAGGTTACTATCAAAAGAAGTACCTACTCAGAGAGCATGTAATTTCGGACACAGCCGGTCACTTGATTTGGTCTTGAATGAATTAGTGTTTTTAAAAGAATCAGTTGAATAAATGTTTCCCTGACTTACTCATAAACAGACACTTGATTTGTTTGTGAATGAATCAGCATTTTTGAGAGAATTGGTTGAATGAATCAGTGACTCACAATGTAACCTGCAGAGAGAAAAAAATAAACTCTAATGCACAAACTTAATTAAAAAAAAACATAAATTGCACTAATTAAATAGTGCTGAATTTTGTGAAAAAGGTGCAATTAGTGTATTTTCACTGAAAAGAATTACAATGACAAAATTAAAATACTCTGTGCATTTAGCACCTGGATAGTGGCAAATAAGACCCTGATTTTTGTGTTTAAATACCACACTCAAAAGTGCCACAACTGTTTGATGAATCCTCCCCAGTGTGATTCATTTGCTTTTCTGTGTGTGTGCACAGCTGACAGACTGAAGCTTTTACAGACAGAGGATTCTCAGAAGCTTGTCAGTCCCTGACATTGCTTCTAGGGATAAACATGACAAGAGCAGATGTACATTCATGAACTGGCTTCTGCGCTTTATCTCTTCCATGTTCTCCGTTTCTCTCTTTCGTCTTCATGTCCCTTTCCTGCATTCCTTCTACAATTCTATATTTCCATCCAAATGTATATAAGTCTCTGTACAGCCCATGTCAGAGTCTGTTAACACACTTGGCCCTGGATCTGTATGACTGACTGTCTTGTTTATCTCTATACCTGTCTCTTTGTCTGTTTCTCTTTCTCTCTTGGGTGGCTGGCCATGCTGACTCTGTCCAGTCCAGGCATTAGAAACACAGTCTAACAGCTGCTTTCAATTAATTTTCTTTCCCCTGAACCGGCAGCCCTGACCGGCTCTCCTCTCTCCCACGTTCAGCCCTCACTCTAAAACTCACAGCTAATCTAATCACTGCTGGACAATACCGCTCATCTTCTGTATCCTCCACGTCAACTACTACATATTCTCTCTCTATCTGATCTGACTCAAAACTAAAGGGAATTGTAAAGAATTTAACAGTTCCTATTCTTCTGATTTTGGTTCTTTAATGGATCTAATAAATAATTGCAAAAAAAACTAAACAATTTCATCTCTAAATGACAATGATGAGATCATTTCAAACAATAACGAAGAGTTTTCATATCAACATAAAAATACACCGGGATATATTCCCTTGAGACTCCCCTGCTTCAGAGCATTCATAGTTAACGATATGTTAAAGCACGTTGACGTGATTGGTTACAAGGTAGTTTGTGACGTCACAAACACCAGCGATTTCAAAACGCGTTTTTGAAACTGTTTTTAGATCACTGCAGTTTTAAACAGAAAATACTCAACAATGGTGTTGACTGAATTTGCACATGGTTTGTCTTAAAGCATATTAAAAACACCACATAGTCATATAAACAACATTTAAAACTTGATTTTCACCACAGGGGGTCTTTAATACATTAACTAATATTAACAAATTAACCTTATTGTAAAGTGTTACTCAATTATTTTGTGTTTACACAGACATTTCAATTACTTTTTCACAATATTTTCTGAGACAATAATTGGTCTATCTATATAAAAAAAAAAGAGGCTACTACACTGATTATTAGACAACCAGATCATAAGAGTCATTCATTCAGGAGTCAGGATAGCTTGGTTGCACTGTATGCATGTTGCATTGGGTGTCACTGAATAAATAGTACCGGGAACTCTGAGTATTTTAGTATAGAATTCCGTACTAAAATACGCGCATCAAATAAGAATGCACATGCGAGAACCATTAACGAAACTGACCATCATTAGACTCTGGTCTTATTTAATGGAACTGGTTCTGAATAACGGTTCAGTGCAATCCCATAGAAATAGAAACCAAATGACTGACAAAATCACTTTTGACACGACAGAGTCCAATTGAGCAGCGAGTTCATCCATCAAATCTTCACTAACCGTCAGCAGCTTCAATGTAAAATGCGCTAGCCGGACAGCTTTAACTGTTGCACTCATCAAAAAAACAAAACAAAACAAAAAACTCTAAAACCTTCACATCAGGTGACACACAGCTCATATCTCCCTCGCTGTAAGTTACTGAAAGGGAAACCACACACAAAACCGCTTAGCATTGCGTCTCTCTTGCACTGTATAATGAGACAGACAACTAGTTGTCCAGTCCGGTTCCATTCACACAGTGCAAATTTTCAGAGAATGCAGTTGCGAGTCCTGAAAATTTACAGGTGTGAGTTTGGTTAAAGATTTGGTTATATTACTTGGTTGTCAATCCCGTAAATAACCGCACTGTGTGTGGACGTAACCGTATATAGGATTGACAACCGTATTCTGCTGCTGTGTGAACGTGGACAAAATGTCCTGTTGTTCATTTAACCTTCTCTTCCTCTCTTTCCTTACTTTCCTAATTTAGACCATTAAAGCACCGAAGCATATCTTTCCTATTTTATCTCATGGTGTTGGCATGTCTTTCCTGTTAATATTGTAATTCTAATGTTCTGTCAGTGTATACAAGTTAAACTGGTTATTATCAGCCCCAAGAAGAAATTATTGTGAAAGCTCTGCAGATTTGAAACAGCCATCCATCCTTTATACATGCATGTTTGTTTATTGAATATTTTGGCTTATAACACTGAACGCATACCATATAATTCCACAGATTTCCATTCAAGATCAGCAGAGATTCCCTCTGGGTCTGGTCACCCATGCAGTGTCAGTTTTGAGATTTCATTAAATATCTCCATCAACCAAATACATCAAACAGCTATGTGTAGTGTTAAATTATTAACCTGCAGAATAATAAAGTTTGGTTGCTCCAATAGCGTGATTTACACAATGGAATACTTTCTTGATGGTCTGGAAACCTGGTAAACCACAGAGGTTTGGCAGATGAAGAGATACAAGACAGTCTCTCAATAATTCAACATTGTGAAGGTCATCAGTGATTGTGCAGTAGAGGTGAAAATGCATAGCAGTCCAAGGACAAAAATCAAGACCTATTCTATATGTGTATCTCCAAACTCATACTGGCAGTTTATGACAAACAAGCACAGCTCCTCAGGGTTGTTGTAAGTGTCTCAGAACTGTGTGGAGCCTTTTGGCTGAGAACTGTATTTTTTGTAGTGGAAATACTTAATCTCTGGCACCAGCAGTCTGTCGGTGGAAAACTGGCATTAGTTTAAGGCCATTCATCCCAAGGACAATAACTATAATGATAATGATGAAAAAATAGTTCTAAAAATCGTTCCAAATATTAGAGTATAGCAGAGTTCACACCACAACTATAATGATAATGGCAAAGAGAAATTATTTTGTTGGAATCACGTCCAGAACCATTTTTTCCAGCTGATGAAAGATAAAAACATTGACAGCCAATCAGAATCCATTCTGCTTTAAAGAGCTCGAACATGTGAAGTGGCAGATAACAGACCTGCAGCGCTCGCTTAGAACAATCATTTTATAAATCAATATTTACGTTCATTAGTGTGAATGCTAGTTATTGTTATGGTTATCTTTATAGTTATCGTTCTTGGAGTGAACAGGCCTTTAATTTGGTTTTCTGATTTTGGCTGGTACTTATACAAAGGGTATACACCACGTCTAATGAATAAGCAAATCCAGACAAATTTAAATAGCCACGACTGCTATTGGGGCAGTCGTGGCCTAATGGATAGAGAGTCGGACTTGTAACCCAAAGGTCATGGGTTCGAGTCTCAGGTCCGGCAGGGATTGTCGGTGAGGGGAGTGAATGTCCAGCGCTCTCCCCACCCTCAATACCACGACTGAGGTGAGACCCTTGAGCAAGGCACCGTACCCCCAACTGCTCCCCGGGCGCCGCAGCAATGGCTGCCCACTGCTCCGAGTGTGTGTTCACGGTGTGTGTGTTCACTGCTGTGTGTGTGCACTTGGATGGGTTAAATGCAGAGCACAAATTCCGAGTATGGGTCACCATACCTGGCCACATGTCACTTCACTTCACTTTTCACACAAATGCACATAATTCAAATTCATACAAATTTACTTTGATAGGTCACTACATAGAAATATTACCAATGCTAGTTCATCAGGGAATCCTTTACTTACATTTTGTTGATTTTCTTTAAGCCAAAATATCACCCAACCCTCATAAAAAAGGGCTCACATGGCTTGTCAACTTTTTAGTGTTGTTTCTTTTTCATCAAACAGATCTTATGACCTAACAAAGTCTTTTTGTAGCACTTTGGTACAGTGCTCTACATGAAAGCATAACTTTCTGCAATCCACACGCTTCTACTTTTGGTTTTAATCAAGTTCTGAGAGGATACATGGTGCTCTGGGGGTCGTCTTCCATCTACAAAGAGATTTTGATGCACAGGCCTAAATCCCCCTCCCACAATCCCCCTCGGTTTCTCTGACCACCTTTCCTCTCCACATTCCTCTACCGCCTACATTCTGCCTCTTTTCGCTCCAGTTGCACATTATCTTCAGGTCATTAAAAAGCAGCTATCAATTATTCAGATCCTGCCTCTTAAACATGAAAAAAATATCAAACATATTAGCAGGATGTTCTTTTGGCTAGCTAAAGGCATTTGAATATTTCAGTGCCAAGGAGTTTTTAATATCTATATTTTAGCTCAAGCTCAAAAAGGTATCTCTGTGAGGAAACTTTGCGGGAGCTCATGCAAGCTTTTCTCTTGTAACGCCACATAACTTCTAAGATTTCTGCAGGCAAAATATGGGTTTAAACTCTCCAAGTGCAAATCTGTTTTTCTCTCACAAATATACCTCATTATTTCTCTCATTTTTGTGAAGATGGTGTATAGTGAGTCAACATGATGACAGTGAATGAAGAATTGATTCTTGAAGAGGAATAATCCACATGCTCACCCTTTCAAGACAAAGTGTGGAGGGAAAAAAGGAAGAAAAAAAATCAACTACCATGTGAAACTAAATCTAGTTTCCATTTTGAAAAAGAGAACGTTTTGGTCCAAAACTTGGGGAGAATTTAAGCTGACCTTGCACAAGTTTTTCAACTGTAAAAATGTGCACACTGACGGTTCTCAATCGCTCTGTGTGGAAATGTGCTGTAACTGTGTACAGATGTGCTTGGAAGCATCACATGCCCTTAGTTAGATGTGATCGGCCCCTGGGTAGTGCTTTCCGAGCATGGACGTGCACAATCCTGTGTGTGTAGTCTCTGAATTTAGTGCCGTTTCTAATATAATACTTGGCTGCACTCTCTGCCACGGTAATTAGCCACATTATCTATGCTAGTGGTATTAATATTCCATCTTTCCATCTATCTCTCTCTGTCTCTCTCATTCATTCTGGAAGCAGTTTTGTCTCATCTTTCCAAGACCATTTGAGCAAAAGCTGCATCTCATATGGTTGAATTCATTAATCAAAAGAGAGAAACACAGCACAAAGCAATGCTTTGTTTAACTTTGCTTTTAATTTAACAATTGGTTTTGTCCGACACAACTCTGAGTTAGATTAAAAGACGAGAACTAATTCTTGTCATTTCAGTAAGTTTTTCGCTATTTTATATTGATGGTTACATGCTACTCATGTGTTGATCTCTTGAGAAAAGAGAGGAGACAAAGGTATGGAGAGGCGATCAATGTGCACGTGTTGTTGTAAGAAAGACACGGGAAAGCAATAACACATGTTCCTCAGCTTGGCTTCCTGTGGTGGTTGAATGAGAAACAGACATGTAAATAGGCCCAGCTGAATTGCTCTCTGTATAAGTGAATGATTTGATACAGCACATTTACACTGAACTTTTCCTTTAAGGATCTCTAATGTATGTAAATAAATCAGTCAATCAGCAATTATTCATCCCTTCCTTCATTCTTTTTATTTTCATTCTATCTTTTATTCACACACAACATAATAAATAAATACTAAATAAACTTATAGGCTACAGCTTATCATGGTAGTATTTGTTGTTTTGCCCTCAATTTATGCAACAAAATGTATTGTTTTGATGAATCTAATGATTCAGAATCATCATTGAGGAAGAAACTAATATGAAAATGTATAACAGTAATGAGAATTGGGAGGGGAATGCACTTTTCTATTAAAAATGTCAAATATTCATTAAAAAATCTTCATTATGCATTATATTTGTGTGAGGCTAATCCATTGTGCATAACCTGCACAATGATAGAACCACCATCATGAGTCTGATAAATTCTCAACAACAGTCATGAAAAAATATCTATACTTACTTAAACTTGTTGGCTGGAGAACTGTTACTGTATGCCCACCAAGTATAGTTATATTGAATTAAGCCTAAAGGGTTAGTTCACCCAAAAATGAAAATTCTGTCATTAATTACTCCCTCTCATGTCGTTCCACACCCGTAAGACCTTTGCTCATCTTTGGAACACAAATTAAGATATTTTTGATGAAATCCGAGAGCTCTCTGACTCCTCAATTTAACCACCACTGTCAAGGTCCAGAAAGGTACTAAAGACATTGTTAAAATAGTTCACGTGACTACAATGGTTCAACCTTAATTTTATGAAGCGAGTTCAAGTGACGAGAAAACGTTTTGTGCGCAAAAATAAAACAAAAATAACGACTTTGTTAAATAATCTCTTCTCTTCCATGTCAGTCTCTTACGCAGTTGATGCAGTAAGCATCAATCATTGTGTAGGAGACTGACATGGAAGAGAAGAGATTGTTGAATAAAGTCATTATTTTAGTTTTTTTATCGTAACGACATGAGGGTGAGTAATCAATGACAGAATTTTCATTTTTGGTTGAACTAACCTTTTAAAGTAACTTATCTTAAAGCCCAAAAGAATGTAAATTATTAATAGTTGAGTAGAATGCAGTAGCCTGTTAGACTGCACTGGTAGATTAGCATGAGCTACGAGTTATGGCTGTTCCTCTGAGAAATTTGTGTTTGTTGGAACGCATGTCCTAATTAAACAATTGAATCAGATGGCTAATGCTGAGTTGTGTTTTGCTTGTTTGTTTGCTACCCTCAAGCCAATTACGCTTGGGCTGTGTTACTTGAACATGATGGTAGCCAGGCGGACTAATTAAATTGGTGAGCTGGTGTCCCTGCGAGCACAGTGGTGTTAAGAGTAATGCAAGTATGCAACCATTTCTTTACTCACTGCATCTGGGCAGTGTATGAACTTAAATAACAAAACAGACTGCTTTTAGTTTATACTTTGCTTGCAAAAAAAAGAAAAAGAAAAAAAAAAAGTTACTTTATCAGATTCAAGCTATTCTGATTTTTGGACCCAGATGGTTACTTATAGCATCTACCAGCAGGGTTTTGAAGAAAGGGTGAGTTGTTGAAGTTAGAAAAATGGCTTACTTAATTTAAAAGAGGCAAAATTAGAAAAGTGTTATTCACATCTATTCCAAGATCATTATATTGTTTTTCTAGATGTTCTAGCTCATTGTACTTGAGACCTCTAAAGTGTGAACAAACAAGCTATGTGCAAAAATTCTTAATTATTAATTAGCGAGTCTTGTTGCTGTGGAACAATCTTGTACAAAAGTTTAATTGCCATCTGTGACATCTGAGCTCTGTATATCATTGCACACAAACAAAAAGATAGGTCACGCAGAAATACAAGAACAGATGATAGCAGTGTGCCTGAAATAGTTTATCGTGGAATTTAATGTAATCTTAATTGAATTAATAGATTTTTCCTTTCATCTCTATTTTTGTAGAGTCTGTTCAATAAACATGTTATCTTTTGAAAAACTACTTGAAAACGAAGGATATTTTGTGATTTGAAGCATCTAGAAAACATAGGCCTTCATTTTTGAAATGTGACCTTTTTGATTCTCAAATGTGAAATGTTTATCACTGCATAATGCATACTTTCACATTTTATTTTTTGAAAAAATAGGAAGCAGATAAGGATAGTTCACACACACAAAAAAAGAAAATTCTATATATCATACTCACTCTTGTTGTTCCAAACGCAGATTTTAGTTAATCTTTGAAACACAAATTAAGATATTTTTAATGAAATCTGAGAGATTTCTGTCCCTCCATTGAAAGTCTGTTCATCCAAATCTCTGACGATCCAAAATGTTCAGAGATTGTAAAATAAATGTATATGAATGAAGTGATTTATTCAGATTCTTCTGAAGAGACACAATTGCTTTATATAACCTTGTACTCCAGTTATATCAAATCAAATGCACATGATTATCTTTTGCTTGAAATGTTATGAACAGTAGCTACACTAATTATTCTCCATTTGCTTTTCTGTTTCTAACTCAGGAAGCTCAACAGTGCTGGCGTGATGTGAGAATGAACCTCACTGGTTCTTGTGTGTCAAGCAATTCTTGAGTGTATGTTTATAAAATTTGACTGCTCTACTTGCTGACAGTGTTGGGTAAGTTACTTCAAAAAAGTAACTAATTACTAACTACTAATTACATCATCAATATTGTATTTAAAATACTTTTCTAAATACTCTGTCTGAAAAAGTAATTTAATAACTCAATAAGTAATTTAACTCATTAATTCTTAAAATCCCTATAAACCTTGACTGGATAGACCAAAGAAAGGAAACTCTTTTAATAATTTAAATATGAGTCAAACATGGAATAGTTTAGCCTTTTATAGCTTTTTAAAACATTTTAGCTTTATTAAAACATACTATAATACTTAATTTTTTAGTAACAAATAGGGATGTCATGATACCAAAAATCTAGTAGTTGGTACCAATACCACCAAAAGTGCACAATACTCGATACCATTTATACCATGGTAAAAATATTTAAATATACAAATAATCTTTTGAATAATCAAATATAAAATAAATCTGCATAGTCATTACTGTATAAATTAAATATAGATTAATCCTTTTTAAAACTTTTCTTTTGTTGTTTGATTAGCATTTATAATACATAGGCTACAGCCAATAGTAGACTGTAGCATGTTTTAAAGGCTGCTGTCACCAAGACCTAATGGACGGAGACGATATGCTGTTACACATGCTGTTCACATTCAGATAACCAACGCGAATATACGTCAAGACGGGCATTTTGACTTAACTGATTGTGTATTTGAACGTTTATGTGTAATAAACCGCGAAAATCTGACACTCGCGAGAGGCAGCTATGTGTGTGCGCTTTGGTCGAGAGCGCACTGACTGAAGTCTGTCTCTCAGAGCGCGCGCGCAGTTTTTTCTCCCTAGGACATATATAGCTTACATTTTACCGTAATGTTCTTGCCTACCTGTGTCAAAAAAGTGAAGTAATTGGAATATTTCCATTCTGAAAAACAGCCACTCGCTTCTGCCGACATCTTCAGACAGCGACTACACAGCCAACTGGTGCGAAGTTGCGAACTCACGCGCAACTGCACTACATAACGATTTTAAAGAGGCAGCGTTCACTTTTACCTTTAGTCTAAAACAGTTCTGTATAAATCAATATTAAATTTTAAATCTAAATTTGTCGTCTAAAGGCTTTAGACGACAAATTTAGATTTTAAATTCAATATTGATTTATACAGAACTGTTGAACTAATTTACAGTAGGTATACGCAAGTATATTATAAGTTACTAATTAAATTACCTAAAAATGAACAGTAATCCCTTACTTTACTTTTTCAGTGGATAAGTAATTTAATTACAGTAACGCGTTACACCCAACACTGCTTGCTGATCAATGTTTTTATGTGAATAAAAGCCTAAATCAAATCTGTTCATCATATACAGTGATCGTGTCTCTTCAGAAAACTTAAGTGTAAACTTCACAGTATGCAGTAAGCAGCAATATGTATAGTTTACTCTAGGCATATGACTTTCTATCAGTTGGTCGTTTATTTCTGTTTCTTTCATTTGTTGTCTTGTACCTCGTTGTTTCTCCTTTTTTGTTCCTCCCTTTCATGTGTCTTGCAGATGTCCTGTAGTGTGACACTCTTTGAACAAAGCTTCATAAACCCGGGTGAGATGTTGCTGGGGAAAGTGACACACTGCAAGACTCCACTCAGTGGAGAGCACAGGTACATTTGACAGCAGCAGGTTTTCTCAGTCTTTTTCTCTCATTTCATTCTGCACAGCAAAAGCGAGACAGGCTGAGAGGCAGAAAGAGACAGAAATGACTCATTGACAGAACTGGAACTTTTAACCATAGACTCTACAATGTGTGCGCACACACACAAACACTCACTCACTCGCTCTCGCGCGCGCACACACACACACATGTTCGTTTTTGTGAATTGTGGGGACATTCCATAGGCGTACTGGTTTTTATACTGTACAAACCGTATTTTCTATCCCCCTACACTACCCCTACCCCTAAACCTAACCATCACAGGAAACTGTGCACACTTTTACTTTCTCACAAAAACTCATTCTGTATGATTTATAAGCCTTTTGAAAAGTGGGGACATGGGTAATGTCCTCATATGTCACCCTCTCCTTGTAATACCTATGTCATACCCATGTCATTATACACATTTGTGTCCTGATATTTCACAAAAACATGCCCACACACACACACACACACACGTTTGTTTTTGTGAAGTGTGGGGACATTCCATAGGCATAATGGCTTTTATACTCTACAAACGGTACATTCTATCCCCCTACACTACCCCTATCCCTAAACCTAACCATCACAGGAAACATTCTGCATTTTTACATTTTTAATAAAACACTGTTTAGTATGTTTTTGAAGCTATTTTAAATATGAGGACTCATGAAATGTCCTCATATTTCATGTTTACATTGTAATACCAGTGTTATGTGTCCTCATAAATCACAAAAACACACACACACACAGAGAGAGAGAGAGAGAGATGTTTTTCAGCTATAGGCACTTTTGGCTTTGTGGACCTTTAGAATATAAACTCATTTAAAACACATTTAGTGTTTCAGCGCTTTAAATAATTTATTTAATTTATACACTAACAGTGTCCAACAAGAATATTTATGTATCACTGGAAAATTGTGATGTCGACTGTCA
>RJVU01036043.1:2024427-2062681 GCA_003731715.1 Anabarilius grahami
GTATTCGTAGACCTACTTTGTTAGCCACAGAAATCTGGAACTGTGTAACCCTCTCTCAGCTTTCCACCATATGGCAAGCATGGGACTTTTGTGCATTGCAAGGGCCACAGGAGACAAGAAGAGGGAGACAGAGAGAGATTGGTAGAGTTTACTTTGTGCAGTGTGTGTGTCTGTGTGTGATTGTGTGCCTGAGTGAGTGATTGAGTGAGCTGGAGACAAGGAGGGCGTTCTGGAATTGATTTATCACCGCTTGGAACGGGAGGGGTGTGTGTGCGTGAATGTGTGAAGGGACTGAGCTTTTCTGAACTTACGGCATGCCAGACTGACAGGATACTTACTATGCTGTACACTAGAGAAAGAAAGAGATAAAATGTAAAACAAGCCTTTAGATATGCACACAACTAAAATGATGCAACTCCATTCAGAGCATTATTCCTGCAGTATACATTACTAATATATAGATTTCACTAACCTAGATTCCAAACCTGTATGCCCGTGGAACACAAAAGAAGGTATTTCAAACCTAAAGGGGTCCAAACAACCGTGGACCCCACTGACATAAATAAAACGCTTCACCATTTTCTCTTCTTTCTTTTTTTTTCAAATAGATTTTTCAAAATATCTTCTTTTGTGTTCCATAGAAGAAGGTTTGGAATATAATGAAAGCAAGTAAATGATTCCATGCCGCCTTCTATTTTCATTTCTGGGTGAACTATTCATTTAATATTGAGTAACTGACATTTATTTGCATTTACAGTTCCTGAAAGTTACCACTGCAATTAACACGGATCAAACATGCAATAGTATTTATTTCCTGAATGACTCATTGTATTTGAACAAATCAGCTGATTAGCTAACATATTAGGTGAGCATTGTATTACAATTACAAGTGGTTGAAATATCCAATCTGAGTGAAAATGCTGCATGTTAACAATTTATGTGAATTTAAATTGGTTTGAGAGGGGTGGGATAAACTTTTTTCTAATCCGTAAACACTTGATCGGATTGAAAACTGAAACTGGAAAGGTTTTGATAGGTTTGTGTTTGTGCTGATAGGTTTATATTCAACATCATGACGTGTCAATAATTTTCGATCAGATTCCAATCGGATACACAAATAATCAGATTTGGACTGACAGTGTAAACGTAGCTTCAAATCGGAATTAATCTTTTGACATGCGCACACTGTACTATAATATACAGTAATATACAGAGTTTTCCACTGTTGTTGCATACTTTCATTTAGCCTCGTTCAGGAATTATTTCATTCCGATTCTCAGATTCTTCTGAATTATTTCAAGTTAATCTTCTAAACGACTTGACTTCACTGAATAAATCAGTTCTTTTTTAATAAATCAACTGAATAAATGATTTGTTTTGTTGTTGTATCAATGAGTGTTTTTGAACGATGTAACATGTAACCAGCAGAAAGAGTCACTAAAAAACCCCACTACACTGTAAAAACATTATTGTTGGTTTAACTTAAAAAGGTTAGTTACCTGGTTGCCTTGAAATTTTGAGTTCAATGAAATAAAAAATTTGAGTTAATGCAAAGAAGGCAATTGGTTTAATCAACAGAAACTCAAAATATTTTGTTATCTGAGAAAAAAATCTAAGAAATAACGAAAATAATTCTTTACAGTGTACTAATGCACAGACTGTAGAACGTGCAAACACGGACAAGTACAGTGAAACAAACAGTAAAAAAAAAATGAAATGTCATTTATGCCCATAGCACAAATGGTACGGAACAAGTTACATGCCACAAGTTAAATAATAGTACCACAATTAATTGCTAAATAGCCCACTGATGCACGCTTTATGTCCTGTTTGTACTACATGTCCGAGTTTACACTACATAGGTTTATGAAAGTGAATTCTATCTCAGCCCACACTACCATAATCTTCCATCTCTTCAACCTCAAGGGAGGTTACAAAGAGCCTCCCACTGCTCCCTCTCACATCATTACTGCGCTTTGAAAATAGAGAATCTAGAAAAAACGTTTAATTCCAGACAAACTGATACATCATTGCACTTCTGTAGGCCACAAGGGCTCCATTGATCGGCTTGTTTTCAAGGCAGGGAAGGAAAAGTGAAAACTGAGCCACTCTGTTTTTTTTCTTGTTCCTTTTTCAGAATTCCTTTCATCTTCTTTAATCAACACTCTCTGATTTTGCTGAGCAATAACTGCAAATATTCATATTCTATTTTCTGTTATATCTCATTTATCATGCTTCATGTGCAATAGCTGTAAGTACTTTGAATGCTTTAGCAATTTTGTACATTTTCACAGCTTTTCCAATAAAGCTTGCCTCTGAGATAGAAAGAGAGAGACGAAGCACATTATGCTGCACTATTTTTGGTTTTTCAGTATTTTCTCTGTATGCCACTCAAATCCAGCAATACACATGCACGATTATTAGTCATGCCAATAAAGCGCATTAAAACTGATACAGATACGAACGGAGAGATTACAAAATGTCATATTCTCATATTTATGAAGAGAAGCTTTTGTCCTTGTAATTCCACTACAACAAGTCAACCTCTAAAAATACACTCATTAATTATTGAAAACTATAAAACTATTTGAGTAACATGACTAACGATGAGGGTAGAATTATATTGATTTTCAAAGATGATGTTTCAGCATTGAGACTGCTAATTACTATCACCCATTTGACGAATAAAGACATGTAACATCTCTAACTTGGTATTTAAAAGTGCACAAGCTCATTAGTGGTGAACATTCAACCCCAAAAGCAGCAAAGAAATGAGATCTAGTAGCTCTTGCAGTTCAATTTAAACTGTACTCCTTGTTTTCTCCCTTACACTCACTGAGGAGAATAACAAAGGATAACAAGCTGCTTCAAAATCCTTCATGTTAACGACTAGAATTTCTCCCAGACAAAAAGCTAGCTTGACAAAAGAGATAGCGACCACGATGATGAAAAATCTCGTCAGAGCTGCGGTTCGTGTGTTTGCGATAAAGTGATTCAGCAGCTTTTGTTCCTCGCTCTTTCAGCCTGCTGTCCCCTCACTCTCAGGGTGTCTGATTGGCGGCTGAGTGGGAAGTCAAAGGTCATGTGAAGTCTGACAAAGGGCCCAGGCCAATACAAAAGTTACTAAGTGTGTCAGATTGGGAGGGGGTCCTGAAGGAGACCTCCTGCCTGGTGCCCTAACAAAGAACCATCAGCATGTGAACAGCCACGAGTGTCAGCACTCCGGTCCGGTGCTCCATCCCCCCACAGAGGGCCTCTCTCATGGCATGCCCTCTGTCGCTGCAGGGGGAGCTCGCTGGATAAGCGTTAAATCACTGGCTGGCATAAGGGATCATGTGTGTTTGGGCTGGGGGGTTGCTAAATGTGACGGCCGCTCTGCAACAAAGAACAAACCAAAGTGTGCCTCTTGTTTTCTTTTAAAAATAAAAAATAAAAACTGGGGAGGGATGGGGAATGCAACACGAAATGTACAAGAGCACAGGGAATGTGAGTCAGTTAATTTGGCACTCAGATGGGAAGCCAGTGGAACGTTTCCAGCAAAGTTACAAATAAGGCTACTTAGCTGTGCTCCTCCATAAAAACATGTCTCGGACTATGAAAACTATGTTCCCTAGGCTGGTCATTGGTGGCCTTAAGTCACACTGTATTGAGAGCGGCCTTGTGCTGACCAGGGACAGAATGAATGAATGCCCCGAAGCCATTTAGTCTCTTAACAAATTTAGCACTTAAACAATGCCATCCCAGCCCATCAATCTTAAACTTGGCGTACAGAATTAACGACCTTGCTTAATGACTGATAGCCAGAGCCTACACGGCCCACTTATTAGCGCGAATGTTCACATCTCAAAGTATTCAAACAAAGAGACTCGACTTCTTTCTCTATTCTCTTATGTGTTTCCCCAGATTCTTTAGTTACAGTGATGAGACTCAGGGGTTGTTTGGGTTTGAGTTGAACGTCAACAAAGCCTTAAAACTACAGAAACTGGAGATCATTAGCTGCCTTTCTGGAGCTGTTCTTAATTATCAAGCCCACACTCTGATTCAAGCTAATTGCCCATTAGCCAAACAATTAGCTATCATGCTAACACTGACTAGCGTTAAAAGGATTGTAAAGACCCCACATTCCACAGTAGGCTAATGTGATGTTCAGTTTCTTTTTCTCTTTGGGCAATTATTTTGGCTTATGAATGAGAAGTATACAGCAATCATAAATGAGATAAGGCTCTTAGGGTTTTAAGACTGTAATAAGCACTGAAATGCCTTGAAAGTGAATGCTGTTATACTGACACACTACACTAAAGCACTTCTGGATCTTTAGTACTGTGGACATTCATAAAAACCACATACTCAGTGCTGTTATTGTTAAATACAACTATTTAAATATTTTTGTTAACTTAAATAAAGATGAAATCAAATATAACTATTATATGAAAATCAAAATGAGAATTTTTTGCCATGCAACAAACTGAAAAATAAGTTGAAGTTGAAGTACTAAAATTACTAAAACACTGAAATAAAAATAAAGCTAAATAGAATAAAAAATTTAAAAAAAATTAGAAATCAAAAACTGAAAATATACAGTAAATATCAAAGCTAATATAAATATTAATAAATACTATAATAATATATAAATAATAAAACACTGCCACACACACATTAACAGAAAAGCAAGAGAAATCTAAGAAAAGGAAAACTAGGTATAATTTTACAGTACAAATGAATGCCACTGACTTTAACTGCATGGACAATTTATATATATATATATATACTTCATTTTAAAGGGATAGTTCACCCAAAAATGAAAATTATCCCATGATTACTCACCCTCAAGCCATCCTAGGTGTATATGACTGTATATCTTCTTTCAGATGAACACAATCAGAGATATTTTTAAAAATATCCTTAGTCCTCCAAGGTTTATAATGGTTGTGAATGGGGGCCGCGTTTTGAAGCCAAAAATAATGCATCCATCCATAAAAAAAGTAATCTATATGACTCCGGGGGGGTTAATAAAGGCCTTCTGAAGCAAAGCAATGCGTTTTTTAAAGAAAAATATCCATATTTACAACTTTATAAATTGAAATAACTAGCTTCTGGCGGACGACCGCACGCAGAAAGTCAACTTGCGCCAAATGAGTAATCCTATGACGCAATGTATGACACAGAATGTTGGAGTATCGTAATCTTAGACGCCTCCCGAGGTTCAAACAAATAGGGCTGTGCAACAAACTCAAGCTCCTCTTCTCTTATATCGAAATCCTCTGACATTTCTCTTTAAAATGTATCGTTTTAGACTTATAATCCATGACCGGTGAATTGTTTTGCTCTATCACTACATTGTGCGTCAGGTCAAAGGACACTCCGCAAATCGACTTGCGCATTCTGAGTACGGTCGTCCACCGGAAGCTAGTTATTTGAATTTATAAAGTTTTAAATATGGATATTTTTCTTACAAAAACACATCAAGACCTTTGTTAATCAGAATCAGAATCAGAATCAGAAAGAGCTTTATTGCCAGGTATGTTGTTTANAAGAGCTATGCACTGAAGCTGCCATCCGCGGCGCCATCTTGCGTTCACTCCAGGGTTAACCCCCTGGAGTCGTATGGATTACTTTTTTTATGGATGGATGCATTATCTTTGGCTTCAAAACGCGGCCCCCCATTTACAACCATAATAAACCTTGGAGGACTAAGGATATTTTTAAATATATCTCTGATTGTGTTTGTCTAAAAGAAGACAGTCATATACACCTAGGATGGCTTGAGGGTGAGTAAATCATTTGATAATATTTTTTATTTTTGGGTGAACTATCCCTTTAAGTGCTTTGCCAATGATACTTTGAAAAGACTACATAAACACAAAGTGTTTCAAAAATCAAACAAAGAGCATCTGTTCTGGCCTAATCCAGTTTCGTAGCTGCCTTAAAAAACCTCTAGACTCTAGCAACAGCAGGATCTATATGGTATTCAATGACACATATTTTCCTGGATTTTCAAGCCTTAAAGCAGCAGACACTGATTTCCTTCTAAATCCACAGAATGCCTGGTCAGATAGATGGAATAATGCATGAATGTTATGAATGGACAGACAGACGATGAAGGAGCGCTGAGGTCGGCACATATGCACTCTTAAGCTGACCCGAAGCCAAAAAGTGTTTGGATTAGACAGAATGGGCAGACGATCACTTCCTCTAGCTATAAAATTATCCTCTTTACCCTCCATTGGAACCAGAAAGATAAACACATTCACTGTTTTTATAGGTGTGTGTGTGTGTCTGGAGTTTTAATTGAACCCATTAGGAGGAGAGATAGAGTTACTTGGCTTAACTCAGAGGGGGTTCTGTGACTCTCTGGCTCTTACCATAAAAAAACTTTTATACAGGAAGCCGTCACAGGCCATAAACTGGGATTTTTTTATTTTTTTATTTTGCAAGGCGTTACTTAAGAATACATTAGTTTATTTCTTAGTTCGTTAAAGTATATATTTCTCATTCATATTTGATAAAAATTTTCTAAAGACCCATTTAGGGTGGAACAATATGTTCCTTCCCTTGTAAATCACATTTAAACCCGCAGCACAGAAGACATTCATTTGATACAAAGTGTAATCTGAGGGTGCAGATCTGCAGGCGAGAGTCTTAAACTGCTAAAAAATCCCAAAATAACATAAAGGGAGTGTGAAGAAGAAACTGGAGAGTAAGAAAAAGAGAGTCGGAAAGTAGCGGGGAGAGAAAGTGGCTCTGTTTCTTTGTGTAAGGTGATCCTTCGTTCATAAGAGTTTCCACAGAAATCAGGCTGACATTGTGAACACGTGGCGCGCTGCCGTCCCAGGCTCCCCAAAAAAGACCCCCACACATCTGCCAAACCAAGCAGACTGAGCGAAGGGAAAAGAGAAGGAGGGAGGCTTTAAATCTATTGCATACTGAATGAACCCCCTTCAGAAATATGTCACCTTTGAGCCCCCACATGCGCCGAAGTCACCAATGCCCCCAGAAGTGTGCGTCTTTGTGCTCTCCGAGAAAAGAAGTGTGTCGAGAAGAACGAACAATAGGTTGTTTTTCCCCCATCTCCAACACTGTCATGTTTTGTGAAGTCGTTCTCAGAAAAGCCTTTGAACTAAACAGACAAGTTATTCCTCCATGTTGAACAAAAACACAAGAGGTTCCATTTGTCAATATGCAGCTCTCTGATCAGCTGAAGGAGCAAAAGAGAGTGAATTGTTTCTTCTTGAAATCAGATAACCATTTCAAGCTAACTGGGCTATGATGATCAAAAACAGAAGAGCGGTGTGTTGTGAACTCTAAAATAATAACAGAAAAGCATTTTCTGAAAGTGACATCAGATAGGCGCAGGTTAGTGGCATGCACTGAAGTAAGGTATCATTCGGCTACAAAAACAAGTGATCAGATGACAAAGCAACAGCTGCCAGACGGACTGGAATTGGCCTCTTACACACACTCTGTTGCGCAGACACACTCTTGGTCTGTCTTTTTAGGACAAAAATCTGAAAACAGAACATTCATGTCTTTGTGGCTTGTGAATGTGAGCCGAGTTAGACTGAATATCAAACAGCTGCTTCTCTAAATGTTGGATCTCTGTGTCTTTTTGGTCAAGTGCCAATGTGAGACTCCTCTTTTCCTTGATTTATACTTTAATTCTGAGATATTACCAAAAAACGTTCACCCAAAACTGAAAATTCTGTCATCATGTACTCACCCCCATGACGTTCCAAATCTGTGTGATTTTCTACCTCCTGTGGAAAACAAAAGAAGATTATTGGTATTTTACACTGCCATTACAAAACTCAAACAAAATCGCATCTCATGAGAAAACATAACTATTTGATGAATTAATATGAATTTGTACAATGTCATTCATACGGAAAGCATGAAGGTCCACCCCCAAACCTAACCATCAGTGGTGCGTAAACAGATTGTACGGAAACAAATTATGTTATATGAATTCATGTTAGCCACCAATTCACCAAAAACATATTTATGAATTGCTATGAAAGTGTGTTAAACAAAATGCAAGAATGATGAGAGAGGAAACTCAAAAGAAATTATAATGCACATTTAAACAGCCAATGATATATAGCGCATTATCTGATGTTTGGTGTCAAGATTATTAATTGTAAGTGCAGATTGTTCCTGACATATCTCTGATGAGTTGATAAACCCATCCACGATTTAGGATTCCCTGACTACGAGATGCTGACAGCACACTTTTCCATAATAATTTCCAGAAATGCCACATATCATAGTGCAGAAAGCAGAGCAAGAGATTTCAAACTCTTTGGAATGCCTTGATTTGCAATCAATTAGATTAAAAGGGAATTTCATCCAACACCCTTTAAAAAATAAGTTCAGCAAATAACCGTTTCATAAAGTGTTAGTTTACACAATCATGAAAATTCCCAAACTGTATGACTCAGGTCTCAGTGGTTTTGTCTATACAATGAAAATCAGTGTGGTTCAGTGTTGTTTTGAACCCCATTGACTTTCATTGCATGGACAAACACAGTAAAAATATTCTTTAAAATAGCAAGTCATACAGATTTGGAATAACATGGAATATGGAATGATTCTTCCATGCACAAGTACAAAGAACTAGAGTCTAGACAATATAAAGTTCTCTTTGAAACGTAGGGCTTTTCTATGACATCTGATAGCAAAACCTCTTTGGTTTGTGTAGAACCTTTTTAAGGGTGAACATGAAGTTTGTGGGAAGGCAGATTTCTCTCCATGACTCATGTGGAAGAAATAAATCTTGCTCAAGTATAAACAGAAATTGCATGATCGAAATCAGTAAACTATTTCTAAACAAACGCACGTGTGCGTACCTAATGTCTCGAGAATGTGTGTCCTGTTGCGTAAATCTCTAACTCTTCTTCGTACGCAACCCCCAAAATGTAAGACATGCGTTAATAAAGGTTTCATTAAGGGCACATGCCGAATGCTTGTGACCTGCCACGAGCCGAGAGAAAGACAGCGGGCAGAGGAAGTAAAAAACGGGAGGGACGGTTTGCAGAGCAAAGAAAGAACGGTATGAGAAATAAGGAGGAGGGGAAAGAAGTTGCCACACAGGCGGCAGATGCTCGCGTGCCTTTACAAACACCCACGGTGCCCTCTCGACCCGCGGCGCCGGAGCATTCCGCCGTGATTCCCTCCTCCCTCCGCGCTCGGCTTCCCCACCGGTTTCCACGGCCCCTCTGCGAATTGCGACGTCCCACCTGCCAGGCTCCATTGTGCGCGTGATCCTTTTTCATTTCAATGACAAAGTTCATTCCCCCCCATGCCCCTCCCTCTCTTCCAGCCCGGGGTGACTTTACGACCACAGCTTGAAAATGCATCTCAAATACCCCTGTTCACACAAAAAGCCATCTGATGAGAACATATGACGGCGCCAGATTTCAACACCCGCTCATATTTTAGGCCATACATACTTAATTGGGCCGCTGCTGTAAAACTATTTACTTGATTATAGCTTAACTACAGTCGGTCACTTTATGAACAAAGCAACACCTGACGACTTTTAAAATGAAAAACGTGAAGACAAATACTCAATCAATAGTTTAAAATATGACTGTGTCATTTGGTTCTCATAAAGACTACTTTATGAGTGCACAGTACTGCAGAAAACTGCACAGAAAGAAAAATAACATAAAAAATAAATATATATATAAGCCTATTTTTTTTCAGAGCTAGCTATGCTATCCCATGCACTTAATTCTAGTATGTAAATTGCATATGTGATTAGCACCACAAGTTTCTTATGCGCATCTGCTTGGGCACATGCGCGTCTTCCCCTTTTATGGCGTGTGAATAAAACCACCCACTTGTTTAAAACGCACTGACTTGAAATTCTTTGAGCATGAAATGTGATTAGCAAGAAGTAATGAAATTACATTTCGAGGATGACTTTCAAACTAAAAGTTTCCCGAATGGATAAGAAACAGTAACTTGCATGAGTAAAACGTAACTTAAATTATGAGTGTGACAAACGCCTGCGGTTTAGATGGGAAGAATGTCCTGCGCTTTGGCTCTCTGGGAGCGACGCATTCTTTACGACATACTGAAAACACTAACTACAATATTACATTTGCTTAAAAAAATCAGTGATTGATGGGCTGTAGTCAGGGTCACTGCTGTGTTGAGCAGATTCGAAGAGCACATCTTCAGACTTCAGCTGGCCCACGACAGATGGACAGCCACAGGTCACAGGACCGAATTTCAATGCATTCTCACGGTGCGTCTCCATACTTCACACGTTCTGTTTATCAGAACGACTCTAGTATAAAAATTAAGTAGTATAATCATTCAGCTCTTACTGAATTTGTTGTAGCTCTTACTGAATTTGTTGTAGCTTTAAACATAGACTACTTTTATGTGCGATGCAATTGTGCACTACAAATGCGTGACGCGCAAAGGATCAGATGCCTTATGGATAAAGTTCAAATGGGTTTATTTGATAAAAACATACAGTGAAATGCACATATTCTCGCCGTGTGTCGTGAAAATGTGCTTTTTGCAAGACTGACTGATATAATTACTGGTTTGTGTGTTCTGGACGTTTCAACCAGATGGCCGTGAAACTGCAAGAAGCTCATGTTTGCTTTTTGTTTGTGGGTGAATGCGCATAATGATGCTAATGCGGCAGAATCAGAGATGGTGAGTCGTAAAGTGGCATTGTGCATGGGGGCCGAGTGTGACCTCTGTGAGAAATCACATTGACTGCGGGTTAAGGGAGGTTGGGGGAATCCCTTTCACAACGCGCGATTCGCCACGCGCGCAAACTCCTCCAGCGAGACACAATAGCGCGCTGATGTGCTATCTGATATCCTCCAGTTACCCTTCATCCCAGAACTCTGTGGTTTAGAAATGTTATTTATAAAGTTCTCTGGAAACTAGTGTATACATTATAGGCTATAGTATAGATATAATGCACTATATAGATAGCCTTTTTTCATACTCAAGATTATAATATGATTGGTGTGATTTTAAATATCAGAACACTGTAAAAGTTTAATTGCTGCCTTTTTAAGTAAAATCAGAATTAAGCCAAAGTGACAAGGTGCAGGGATCAACCACTTGTTTAATTAAAGTTAAATGACAAACTGAACTTGAACTCTGACGCATAAAATCGAGTAGAATTGACAGAAATGTTAAGTTATATAGATAGAAATAAATATGTTATGATGATGAAAACATTTCTACAGTGGGAAGTAACCCAAAGTGTGCCGGGGTGACTCGAGAAACGTTGTCTTGAATAAATGTGTCCTTTTTCTATTGTTATGGCACACTTCTGAAACTCTGTCCTCCTCATGGCGAGATCTGCTTGCCAGCTCCACCTCAATCACTGCTCTTTCTTTCCTTCATTCTGTCTTTTCTTTTCTTTTCAGGGATGTACAGCCGTGGGGCGAGAAGGGGAGGCTGGAGTTTGGAGAGGGTGGGGGCCACAGTCTGAGGTGGGCTGCAAGGGGCCAGTCAGTGTTCTCAGAGTCACAGACAGAGCACACACACACACAAGGAGCTGCGCCTCCCACACACCCGCGCACCAACTCACACACAGTCAGACGAAGAGGAAAGTGGATGTGTGCAGGAGCAATACCGCGTCTTGATGCTTTCTCCGAGGCGCTGAATACACACTGAGAGGGGAAGTGCTGGTTCCTCGACTCCACATGCATCTGATCTGAGGATTTATCATGCTTTAATTTACACCGAACAACCGAGCAGCCAGTTTTCTCTGTGTGCGGAATAAGTACTTTGCGCACGGCTTCGAAAATGGGAACAATTAAATATCCAAGCGACAGGAATGTACTGTTTTGCAAGATGCTTCTGAAACTTATACTTCTGGCGGTCGTGGCGCACAGTGCTTGGGGGAAGACTTTAAAATACAAAGTTTTGGAGGAGCAGAGAGTTGGCACGGTGATTGCCAGACTGAAAGAGGATGTAGCCAGTATATTATCTAAACTCCCGAGCTCGGTGTCCCCGCGCTTCCGCGCGATGCAGAGAGGCAGCACTCCTCTACTCTCTGTGCGCGAGGAGGACGGAGAGATCAGCATCGCCACCAAAATCGACCGCGAGAAGCTCTGCGAGAAAAACTTAAATTGCACTATCGAGTTCGACGTTATCACGCTTCCCACGGAATACCTCCAGTTGTTTCACATTCAAGTGGAAGTGTTGGACATCAACGACAACGCTCCGCAGTTCTCGCGCGCCATAATCCCCATAGACATATCAGAGAGCGCGTCTGTGGGCACGCGCTTCCCTTTGGATAGCGCGTTGGACCCGGATGTCGGCGAAAACGCGCTACACACCTACTCGCTCACTCGGAATAACTTTTTCAAAATCGATATCAGGACGAGAACGGATGGTGCAAAGTATGCAGACCTTGTTGTGATGAGAGAACTTGACAGGGAAACACAGTCCAGCTACCAACTACAACTCACAGCGTCAGACTCTGGCGTGCCGCCGAAATCTGGCTCAACCCTGCTTAAAATCAGCATATCTGATTCCAACGATAATAGCCCGGTGTTTGACGAGCAGGCTTACGTGGTCAACCTCTTGGAAAATTCATCACTGGGGACACTACTGGTGGACCTGAATGCCACAGACCCAGATGAAGGCAATAATGGCAAAATAGTGTACTCTTTCAGCAGCCACGTGCCACCCAAAATCCTAGAGACCTTTAAAATTAATCCAGATAATGGCCACATCACTCTAATTAAGAAAGTAGACTACGAAACTACTTCCTCGTACGAAATAGATGTGCAGGCTCAGGATATGGGTCCCAACTCCATTCCAGGCCACTGTAAGATAATCATCAAAGTGGTTGATGTCAACGACAACAAGCCAAAAATCAACATCAACCTTATGACTCAGGGCAAAGAGGAGGTGGCCTACATCTCAGAGGCCTCCCCTGTCGACACCTTCATCGCATTAGTGCGCGTGGATGACAGTGACTCAGGTCTAAATGGTGAGGTTGTGTGCCGTCTTCATGGCCACGGGCATTTTCGCTTGCAGAAGACTTACGAGAACAACTACATGATTCTCACAAATGTGTCTCTGGACCGTGAGAAACGCTCTGAATATAGCCTGACGGTGATCGCAGAAGACCACGGCTCGCCAAGCCTGTCCACCATCAAACACTTCACAGTGCAGGTGCAGGATGAAAATGACAACCCTCCTCGCTTCGAAAAGAGCCGGTATGAAATCTTCAAGTCTGAGAACAATTCGCCCGGGGCATACCTGACATCAGTGGTGGCCACTGACCCAGATTTGGGCTCTAACGGTCAGGTGACCTATTCAATTGTAGAGAGCCAGGTCCAAGGTAGCTCTATTTCAACCTATGTGACCATTGACCCATCCAACGGGGCCGTGTATGCGCTCCGAAGCTTTGATAGGGAAGAAGTTGGCCGGCTTTCGTTCACCGTGCAGGCGCGGGATGGCGGAGGCCCAGCTTCTCTGAGCAGCAATGCCACTGTTTTGCTCACTGTACTAGATGAAAACGACAACCCACCCATCATTGTTGCTCCACTACTAATCAACCACACAGCTGAGGTGCCATTATGGCGGCACGCCGAGCCTGGTCATCTGGTGACAATCATCAAGGCCACAGATCGTGATGCAGGGGCCAACAGCGAGTTGACTTGCTCCATAGTTGGTGGTAATGATGAAGGACTCTTTGTTATTGACCCACGCAGATGTGAGTTACGAACCAATGGAAGCGTAGAGGCTTCTGGGCATGAGGGATTTGATCTCACAATCCTGGTACAAGACAGAGGGGCGTCAATTCGACTCTCAGCAAGGGCAGTTCTGCACATTAGCCTGCGGGACTATCCAGAAAGCTACTCCCTGAACCCTTCAGACATAAACAACCAATCGACCCTAGACGTGTCTATGATCATCATCATCTCCCTCGGAGCCATTTGTGGCGTGCTTCTCATCGTTATGGTGATGTTTGCAACCAGGTGCTCGAGAGAGCAGAAGGACCCAAGACACTCCTATAACTGCAGAGTGGCTGAGTCCACCTACCAAAACCATCCCAAAAAACCTGCCCGGCAGATCCACAAGGGCGATATCACATTGGTCCCCACGGTTAATGGAACCCTGCCTGTGAGGGCCCATCCTCGCTCCCCGTCAGCCTCACCTGCTCCAGAGAGTCGCCAGAGCCACCACAGCCGCCAATCACTCAACAGCCTGGTCACCATCTCCTCCAATCACGTGCCAGAGAATTTCGCCCTAGAGCTTGCTCATGCCACACCACCTGTCGAGGTAAAAAAAAGTGTTCAGTACCTAGTATTTGTGAACTTTTTATTCCTGACTATTTAATTCCCCCTAAACCTGTTACAATATCCAATATGTTTGTTTCATTTATAGCATGTTTATTTGCATATCCATAGATTGTTTCATCATGCTTAAGTATCCATCCAAATCATTCCCTCATTCACCCCACCAACCCCCCACCCCCATCACTACCATGGTTTGTCTGTATTTGTGTTGGTTTGCTGTCTGGTCTGCCATTATTCATTTTTATTTCCATTTTTTTTCCTTTCTTTATTTGTTCCCCGCCCTGTTTCTTTTTCTTTTTGGCTATAGCAAGTCTCACAGCTTCTGTCCATACTTCATCAGGGCCAGTACCAACCCAGACCCAGTTTCCGTGGCAACAAATACACCCGGAGCTACAGGTAACCAATCACACTTCAGCCTGTTGCCACCTTTACAGACCATCCTACAGGGGGTTCAAAGTTCTAGTCCGTGAGAGTCTGGACACCCTGGAGTACTTAAGTAACAGATGCTGATGATACATGACAGCCTAATCAAGTCAACTGCCCTTTTTTAAAGCTTTTTTTCCCCTTTATGCATAAACTGCTCCCTCCTTAAGAGGCTCATTTCATTTTTTACACAACCAATAAATTCAAAAGTAAAACAAAATATGTATGATAATGGATATACAGCAACTAAGTCAAAGCTATTGTAATAGCTAATTGTTTGTTCTTTGTCTCTAGGTATGCTTTGAATGAGATGGATAAGTTCAGCCTGAAGGACAGTGGACGAGGGGATAGTGAGGCAGGAGACAGTGATTGTGAGATGGGGAGGGAGTCTCCTCTACTTGGAGAAGGCTTCAGTGAGCTCTTCACTCCTGATGGACACCACAGACTGCATCCAAGTAAGCAAGAGATTAGATGCTGATGAGGAGTCCTTTTTAGACCACATGAGGCTGTAGATACCAGGCCTTGATTTCACAACATTTGGACATAGCTTAAAAAAGTCACAAAATGAAACTAAAGCCTAAAGTCACAGCCTTGCAAAGTATACTTAATTTGACTCATACGCATACACAGGCGTTTGACGCATGCGCAGTTTTGAGCAATCTTTCACCACGAGTTACAACCCATGTAAACATCTTTGTATTCTTTCATGCTAGAGTTGTACAAATAAGGGTACTTTCTAACCTTTTCGCACAATCTCACGTCTATGTAGGCCTCCATTGGCGCTGTAGCTTTAATGTGTTCCGGTCTGTACTGTTTATGCAGTTTTTCTTCAACTACCTACTGAATCGATGCCCCAAGGCATGGTTGCCACCTTGTGGATAAATGTATTACTACAAAAAAATAAAACACGCATGTGTGACCTGCGCGTACAAAGTACGCGGTACAGAAATCCAGCGGTGTGCGTACTCTTCTGATGATGAAATTCGGGTCACGTGCACTGTATGCTGACCCTTGCGTACATGTAAAAAGTTAAGCATACTTTGGGCTTAAGAAAGTTATTTTTATATAAAGTTAAAATTTTATATATATATATATATATATTTCTAATTTNGCTTGATCTATAATACAATCATTATTGTGACTAGAACAAGAATTGGGTTGTGTACGGGGATGGGCCATTGATTTCTGTAAATCAGCATGTTTAATCATTTATTCTCTGCATGAGTGAGAGAGTGGGCTAAATGAGGGCCTGTTTTGCAAATGCACCAGATTGGGCATTTATTAACTCTAAGATGTATTATAAATGGCCTTTCAAAATTAATGGCGCTATAATCAGCCCCTAGAACATGAATGAGTAATGCCGAACATGTTCAATAAGTGCTATAAGTTGGCATATTTGATTTGTTTTGCATAGTCTCTAGAAAACAAAGCTGGTTCGGATGGAACTGGAAAGATTTGTTTAGTCATTTGGCTTCCAATTGATGTATTTGACTAGTTAAGGGTGTGTGCAGTTTTGCATGTTGTGCCAGAAAACAGCAATCATTAACTAACCTCTTTGATCAATGCTTTTGTTTTGTTTCTATAGCGATGAAGCTGTGCACTGAAGAGTGTCGTGTCCTCGGTCACTCTGACCAGTGCTGGATGCCTCCATTGCCTTCCCCTGCCTCCTCTGATTACCGCAGCAACCTCTACATCCCTGGAGAAGATCCCCAGCAGAAAGCCACCCCTGAAGCACCACAATCTGGTGAGTCAACACTGAGGAAAAAGAGTTTCTCCACATTCGGAAAGGAGAGCGAGGAGGGAGAGGGGGAGGCAGGTGATGGGGAAGATCTTTGCGGAACAACTTCTCTGCTGTCTGAAATGAACAGCGTGTTCCAGAGGCTCCTCCCCTCCTCGTTGGATAATTACACAGAGACTAGTGAAACTGAAAAGGCAACAGCCTGTGCTTCAGGGGTAGGATCGTTGGAAAGAAGGAAGGGCCACTTACCTGGTAAGCCAAGCCCTGCCACTTATCAGCAGAATGTGGCTGTTTGGGCCGCTAATACACACTTCCAAAATCCTGGACATGGTCACGCCCCTGCTAGTCACATGACAGCCCTGGTGGCTCCGCTCCCCGCCCCTCTGCCAGCTCCCATGGCAACATCAGCGTCTTCTTCAAAATGGCTCCCTGCAATGGAAGAAATTCCTGAGAATCATGAGGAAGACGAGTTAGAGTCTGTGCTCGGTCATTTGCACGGAAAGCGCTGCGATAGTCGCAGCGAAATTATGGACGCCAGCGAGCTGGTTGCCGAAATCAACAAACTCCTTCAAGATGTGAGGCAAAGCTAAAGACTAAACTCTGTCTCTTGCTCTCTACAATAAAATAAAACGTTTTTTTATATGAGAAGAAAAAAAAAGAAAAAGAAAAACACAGAGACCTGCAATTGTCGTTAAAGTTGCATTTCTGGATGTAATGTGTTTTGTGAATGCTAATTATCCAAATAATGTTTGTATTTTCTGGTTTTTGGCCACAGTGTACACAATGTGAGTGTATTTATCTTTGTATTTTAAAAATACAATTTGTAGTCTTTATATTTATATATGTGTATATACCTAAGTTAAAAATGTATATAAAGTTATCAGATTTCTATTTTTATATATGCATGTTGAAAAAATAATCAAGATCAACATGCCTTGGTGTAAATATTCTTATTTATTAAAAAAAAGTTTTCTTTTCTTTCTTTTTTCAGTGGTATTGTTATATATGAGCATAATATAAGTACATGAATATTATTGAGTATGTGTTATTTGGTGGGGTGGGAAAGGTACTGAAAGCATGTTTAAGGGGTGGGAGTGGTATTTATAATGGTGTATACTTTGTGCCAACTTCTGTTTTACATTAAACAAATGACAAAATAAAGAGATATGAAGATATGTCACACATTCACATCTGGTTTGACATTTTTTTTTAAGTTTCACTGTTTATATTGATGTATTCTTGTTCAAATTAGTAGATATGTGGGCATAACAAAAAAAGTTTTCCAGTAAATTACATAATGTGCTACTCCATTTAGTTTTTATGTTCCTCAAAATATCCAGTAAAATGGGAGTGTGCAGTTGTGTTCCTCCTCTTCACAGACAGATCTGGAGAGCAGCCTTGCAGGGAAAAAGGCCTTTTTTAGTCACTCTCATCTACTCTGCACTCGTTATGAGCGCCCCCTACTGACTTAAAGAGTCAGTATATTTCATTAATGATTGAAAGGGTGAAAGTAGTACGAATAATGAGCACAGATGTGAGGTAGAAAAGAGAGAGAGAAAAAACATACTTGTTTTTGTACTCAATTTACGATTGTAAGAAACAAAAATGTAAAGTTAAGGTGCATAATAGGCGACTTAAGCAAAAGGAAGTACATTGTGATCACTGAAGGAGAAATTAGATTTATTTTTCTAACTAGAGCCCCCTAGAGGCGGGATCGCAGAACAGCAGGCACCCAATATCTCGTGCATTCTGTGTTTCTGTATATTCCACGAATGCGGTGCAGTGGTATCATATGACTTTTGTTGTTGTTGTTGTTGTTGTTGAGAACAAATAGCTCAAATAAAGTATCTAAAAATAGTTACTAAAAAAATCTAATCTGAAACTCAGCTGCACCTAATAATAAAAATCAAACATTGTCACTATTTGTCATAATTCAGTTGAGTTGATATTATATTCATTGTCACTGGTACCACATTATTTTCCCCATTTAACACACACACACACACACACCCGAGTCATTATACAAATTTGTGTCCTCATAAATCACAAAAACGCGCGCACGCACACACACGCACACACACGCACACACACGCACGCACGCACACACACACACACACACACACACACACAGGTTTGTTTTGCTATCTTAGTGAGGACAGCGTAATGGTTTTTATACTGTACATTCTATCCCCCTACACTACTCCTACCCCTAAACCTACCCATCACAGAAACATTCTGCATTTTTACATTTTTAATAAAACACTGTTTAATATGTTTTTAAAGCTATTTTAAATATGAGGACTCATGAAATGTCCTCATATTTCATGTTTACGACGTAATGGTCAGTGTAATACCCATGTCATTATACAAATTTGTGTCCTCATAAATCACAAAAAATGCGCACACACAGACACACACACAGAAACACACGCACGCACACACACACACACAGCCATTTATCACAAGATGATAAAGTTTTCAAAAAATACTTTCTCAGAATATATAGCACACATTTCAGAGCGATTTAAAGATGTAAAATCTTTTTGTGTTACAATAACCCAAGAAATAGCTGATAAACAGTTTGGAGTCATAATTTAGCTTGACCTTTTTCATGCAATTTCTCAATAACCAGGTTTACTTTTCTATTAACTTAACAAGTGTTGAAATTATGCAAAACTAAATGCATAGCGATGACATTTAAAGACGGAAATGACTGAATGCGAGGTGTTATTTTGTAAGCTAAGAATTTCCAAACTCAAAAAAAAAAAAAATTTATTGCCCCTCCTATTTAAGTAGTTTAAGGAAGAAAATAACAACTCTGAAAGCTCATTTTGACATACATAAATTGGCCTTGACTTTCAGCTTAAAATAAAGAAAAAGAGAGAGAAAAAAAAACCATGCCACTTTCCATCTCCCTCTCTCTGAGAGACTCTCACTCTCTTTATTCACTCTTACATGCATAATCCTGTAACTTCTTTACTTGTATGAGAAAACACTGTGCAATAGCCCTAAGGACACTGAGCGGACCTAATCTGCCTAATTTTGCAATCTTTTGTGCATTGTAATTCAATTCTACAGTAAACTTTTATTACTTTAAATGAATAATTCATCCTGTTTCTCCTTTCCGTCTATCTTTTGCTCTGCCTTTTTTGCATCTGGGTAAATGTGCCAAGTTACAACACACACATACAAAGTCATGTCACTCTCGAGAGCTCTTGTCACCAAGCAGGTTGGTAAATTGACATAATTACTGAGGTGAGTTTCTGATTAGCTTGCGGTGGAGTTGAGAGTGTAAATTCATGTCTTCCTCTTCATCTCTCACGTCTCTATCGCTAAAAATACACCTGTCTACTTCTTCCATCAAGTCCTGAGGATAAGCCTGCCAACAGTCTCTTATCATTATCACTCTGTGTGTGTGTGTGTGTGTGTGTGTGTGTGTGTGTGATCTAGGAGCAGCAATAACTGTAGGTGATTGTGAGTCTTTTAAAGATGAAATAGATTTAGTCTTATTTGCTTCCTAGAAAAGTACAAAATTACACAAAGACATCTTTTTGTTTTCGCTAGATTTTACCATTCTCGTTCTCCCCTCGTATCTCTCAGGTGGAACATATTTTATGACCAAATGCTTCCTCCCATGACGCATTATGAAAACACCAAAACATCTGTGGCTCTTCAGTGCAGCTGTTGGCCAGAGTGCCGCCGTATGTGTGCTTTTGTGCGCTTTGTCTGTATAAATGACACTTTTGGTAGCCAGCCAGCTTTCCAGTAAAGCATGGCAAATTACAAGAATGGCATGAGCTGGTGTGTTTAATGGTCTGGAAGTGCCAGTGGCTGACTTGTGTCTCTTTCAAGGTGTACATCCAAGCACGACAACCTCAATCAATGGACTTTCTTTCTTCTGTGGAACACAAAATTATAAATGTTACAGTTATAAATTATACAGTGAAAGTCAAAGCCTTTATCCATAAGAGCATCCGTTTATTTCTAAATACAGCCATTTTTGTTCTCCTTCAACTGAACAAGAGCAGACTTGGCATTTTAAATTGGCTCATTAATTCTTGTCTAATGTGTGTGCATATTAATATAGAGCTCTTGAGCCAGAAAGGTTGCGGCGTCTTCCATTCCAGCCTTTTTGGGGTCATATCTGTTTAAAGATCTTCTAAGGTAAACAGATGGATGAATTGTCTGGTTATATACTAATTTCTGACCTCTGTTCCTAAACATAAATGTTATGATCATTAATTTAATGAGAACTTGTATTATAATTATCACTGTGTGTAGCGAAGCCCCACTACAATTAAGTTTAGCTGATTGAGGCGGCCAAATATGGATCAGATTCCGATCAGAGAATCAGGAGGGGAGGAGATATTCTTGATAATGAGGCGTTTATTTACAAGCTTGAATATGCATCTGAGGTATGCAGCTGTGATATTATATGGTCTACAAAGGAAATAAAGAGAAATAAATTTACAATAATATTCATATAACTTGCATGTCTCATTGCACTAATTACTCAGTAACATAGTACCAAAAATATATTCAACATCTGTCTATATTAATAATCACAATAAAGATAACAAATTACAGTACTAGACTGAATATTATGCTGTAAGCAATTATATAAACAAACATTCGCTGTATCGGCTCGTAACACTAGAGCGGATGGTGATGACTCAGCAGATTGAGATCGGCAAATTACGGCCGAAATAAACGGTAAACTCGAACAATATAAACATCAGCAATCACCAATCGCATGCACAACATATACTAATTAGAGATAAAGGCATAACAGTACTTACAGTTATTGCATGAACGCATTACACAGAGCATAATAGTAGCATAAACATGGATTAACAATCATCTTCTACCGGTGTGCATCGCTAATAACGGGACCTACAGGAAACAACAACTAAAACATTAGTTCCTAGGACAGGCTTTCTGACACTGTGATACGTTTCTGCACAATATTGTTGGACATTAGAGCTTCATTCATCTTTTGACAAATTACAGCTAGTTATATTTGGTAATAGTAGTGATTACTGCCAGGTACACTCTCTCCCTTTCTCTCTCAAAAAAATGCATTTTTAGCTTGTCACTTAATAGAGGGTTATCTTTGTGTCTCATTTACCCTTATTTAGCCTCATTTACCCTTAAAAGGTGCCCAATACCATTAGGGTACATATTACTCTGCACATTTCATGTGTAGATATCATACAAAGTTGCACTAATAAAAGCAAATTGTAGTATTTGCCAGTGTGAGAGGCCAAAATGTTGAGCACTATGACCATGCAGCGATTCCTAAAATCACTTCTATGAGGAAAGTCTCTTCCATATGATTATGTGCTTAGAAAGCAGTATCACACATAATGTATGGATGTATGTATGTATGTATCGGCATTTAATTGAGCACACAGCTGTACGACCTGAGACCTCGTGAGACAAACATTATTGTTCGCCATCCATTATATGTGCCATTAAACGCTGGCATATGTGCTGACACCAGTATGTTTGACTGACATAGGTGTGTGTGTGGGATGTATGTCTGATATCACTGGGTCTCATTTTAACCACTAGATGGCATTATTTCTACAGATGCCCTCACTTTCCTATGCCTAACATTGCATTAAAATGCACATCCAGTCAGTCATTACCATTGGCTGAGTTACTTATCAGTTCATTAAAAAATATAAAAGCTGCCCTGCAGACCAACCGCATGGAGATCTATGGGATCCCTGCTAGCTGAATAGCAAAATCAATGCAGTCATTCTATGAAAGGCATTATTGATATAATATGCATACGTTAATAAAAAATCAATTCTGTCGATATTAAAAGGTATGGTTTATGTCTCTCGTTGTCAGTAAAATTGACATTATATTAATCTGAACTGTAGCCTATAGGCAGACAGCTGTTAATCTTTGATGTCGAGGAGGATGACAGGTGATATTCCACAAAGATATTCAGTCTAATGAGAGACAAGCTAATGCTTTTCAGTCTTCCACAATCTAAAAAGGCACGTAGTGTAACAGTGTAAACAAACCTCAAAGATATATGTGCATATCATACGCAAGCAACACACAAACATTGTAAACAAACCTCAAAGACACAGATGCGCGCACGCACACACACACACACACATCACGTCATTTGGAAAATTCTCTTCATCAAAGAATCCTAAAAAACAGGTTTCCACAAAAAAAAAGAAAAAAGAAAAGGAATGGCTGCTAAAAAATTCAGCTTTGCCAGTACAGGAATAAATAAAAAAATTGTAAAAATCATATAGAAAACAGTTGTAATAATATTTCACTATATTACTGTTTTTACTGTATTATTGATCAAATAAATACAAGTGTATATGCCTCTATATAGGTAGAAAGAGAGAATGAGAAAACATTTAGGCTTTAATAAGCCACTTATTTCCAGCCATATCTCTTTTGATGCAAGTTGCCATATTGAAAAACAAGAGACTAAAACCAGAAGAGGTGGAAAAGTCAACCTTAAAGGGACCTATTATGCCCCTTTTTACAAGATGTAATATAAGTCTCTGGTGGCCGCAGAATTTGTCGGTGAAGTTTCAACTCAAAATACCCCACAGATTATTTATTATGGCTTGTCCAATTTGCCCCTATTTGGGTGAGAGCAAAAACACGGCAAGTGTCACGCAGGGAATTGTGGGAATGTCAATTTACGGTTTTTCACTGTAAATTATACAATGACTTGTTATTTTTTACTCCCAAAACTGAAATATAACTTATTTACATTAAAATTTGTAAAATTACATTAAATGTACAGATCTATTACACTTATTCACCGTATATAGTATGGAAAATTCTGTAAACCAATTAACCGTAGCATTTTTACAGTATAAAAAAAGGATTGGGTAGATTTTTACTATTATAGGCTGGTGGTTTACAAATACTGTAGACACACACCAGTGTTCAAACCATGTAAAACATAATTTTGCATAATAGGTCCCCTTTAAATCAAAGCTATACTAATAAGTGTTAAACACCACACACATCTTCTCCAATAACATTAAAGGGATAGTTCACCCAAAAATGAAAATTCTGTCATCATTTCCTCACCCTCAAGTTGTTCCAAACATGTATACATTTCTTTGTTCTGTTGAACACAAAGGAAGATATTTTGAAGAATGTGGGAAACTGAACAGTTCTGGGGCACCATTGACATCCATAGTATTTCTTTTTCCTATTATGGAAGTCAATGGTGCCCCAAAGCGGTCTGGTTACAAACTTTTTTCAAAATATCTTCCTTTGTGTTCAACAGAACAAAGAAATGCATACAGGTTTGGAACAACTTGAGGGTGAGTAAATAATGACAGAATCTTCATTTTTGGGTGAACTATCCCTTTAAGATTGTAAAGTCACATGTGTAATGCGCTTGTTCAGGCACAGAATTTGAAATCTTTTCTCAATTCCCTGAAATTAAGATTTACCTATACTATGTCACTCTAGATTAAACACACTGTTAATAGACATAGACTTATTTAAGGTCATTAAAATGATTCATTTTGTCACAGCGTCCCTCAAAGAGCAACGTTTGGCAGTGAAGAGTTAAAGGGTCAAACTTTAGCCGTTCTCCTCAATTGTAATGTAACACACATCACGTTCTAGTCTCGCGCAGAATTAACAAATTTGCTGACCGCAGTGACCCTGATCAGCAATGGCGATCGATGTGCCACAACAGCCATTCACGAGTCAGTGGCCCCTGTGCGACCTGGCAAAAGCAGAAGCATTGAGGGAAATGAATTAGCACTCGTATCCTGTACAGCAAAGCTCTTCACATGGCTGACTGCAGAGTGCATGCAGATAGATAGACAGGCAGATAGGAAAATAGAGAGAGACATAGTTCATTGATCCCTAAAGTGAAATTCAGCATGTATAAATCTCAGAATTGTAACCGTATCAAAGGTAATCTGACTGGGAGCTCAAATGTGCTGAGGTGGGCTTTGTAAGTCTGCGTGTGTGTATTTGTGCACCTTCATGCATCGCCTCAGTCAAATAACTGGGAGGAGGATGAATGAGAAATGACAGGAAAAAAGGATGTTTCCCATCAGTCCTAGTGATTGGTTATCGGCAGTTCATTTGATTATCAGCAATTTAATGCAGAACAATTAGACATGGCAATATGAGTTAAGATCACAAGTTGAAAAATTACGCTCAGAACAACGTAGAGGATTTAGCATTCAAAACATCTCTATTATCACTCTTCTAGTTCTCAAACATGCTGCAGTATAACACTCTGTTTAAATTGATATGCAAAACGCAGTGCATTGCAAAGTGCCATGATATTTAATATACATTTAAATTTTAACACCTTGCTGTAAATGTACTCTTGGTTTTAAATTAACACCTTTTGCATAAAATTTCACATTTTCAGTATTTTAGGTAAGAATAATCCTTTTTCTTTTAATTGCAATAATTGAGGTATTTATTTATCTTAGAATGCATTTCTGTTAAATATTTATGCTACAAAACAAACGAACTGGCAAAATGGAGGCAAATTTAGAACCACCACATGTGTGTTAAGATATAACATCATTCTCCCTCCTGCTTCTGCCGCCATTTATAATAACTTTGTATAAATATGTTTATTTATACCCCACATGCATGTGGTAACTCAATATTTATGCTGCGTGGGTGTGGGTAAACATTTATTGAGAAATGACACACAACTCAAACAATGAGTCTCTTTGCAAGCTTTCTATTTCCCATTTTAAACAATATTCGTTGCGAACTACCACAGCAAATTTTTATTACTCCAGATGGACGGCAAATGAAGGTTGTGGAGGCCTCACAGGACCCTGCTCTTTGTTCACTTGTGTTTACCTTTTCTCCTCATGTCGCATTTACAAGCCAACAGATTCAGCTGCTTCAAATCTGTCTTAATAAATAAATAAGGGTCCCCAGGCGTTCTGTTGCTACCCAGAATTCTTTTTTGAAGAAAAAATGAACACTTATCTTTGATGACAGCAACGGTCCTGTTTTCAAGTGTGTCCATTAACGATTCCTTTGATTTTCTTTGAGGTAAACACATCCCAGAACCAGCAAGGCCCTTCTGAACCCCTCACCGCTGATGACCTAGAAAAATACAGTGTGATCAATAGAGCTGAAAACAAAAAGATTGTGTAACGCACCTTGCAACTGATATTTCATTTCCTCGGGTATCTGTTTATCAGTAAAATTGATGCTCTGCAGAACATTCGCTTCATAATGACGGTAGCATTATTAAAGCGGGTCCTGAAACTGCCCGTTCACGCTACGCGGATCGTCCGTTATTTAGTCGAGGCGGTGACTCATCATAATGAGACAATAAAAATTCAGCATCTGTATTTACTGTGATAATTCTGCTCAGGAAGCGTCTCCATGGAGCCGTTAGCCTACGGCAGACTACAAGGTTTTCAGAGTCGGAACGCAGATGTGCTTTAACCTGCGGATAACAACAGAGCAATCGAACGACACATTTAACACACTTTTAACCCGAGCCAGGAGTAGTTACCGTTAATCAGAGCCTAGTGGAAAGGACATAGCCTACAGTGTTTGTGGGAACTAAAGTGCAGTTAAACCCCAAAACACCTCTGTTTCAGATGTATATCCTGCCTCTTCTCTCAGACCAGACAGTTAATGCTAGCTGCCCAATATGACAGCCATGTCTCTCTCCATGGACATGGACTGCATATTTTTGGCACATTCACATTTATTTATTCAGAGTTTTTGGCACACAGGATAAACCGGCCCCCTCAAGAGGCTTCATCACATTTTCTAGAAGGGCTTAGAGAATTGCTAGTATCCGGTACCTGCACTCTAAAAACTGCTGGGTTAAATATGGACAAAACCAGGGATTGGGTTGTTTTTACCCAGCCATTTTTTTCAACCAATTTTGGATTTATTTTTTTAGCCAGCAATATAGTAATATAGTAAAAGGCGTGTTTTTGCTCACCCCCAAATAGGGGCAAATTTGTGGGGTATTTTAAGCTGAAACTTGACCAGACCAGAGACTTATATTACATCATGTGAAAGAGGGCATAATAGGTGCCTTTTAACCCAACCTGCTGGTTTTGTCCATATTTTACCCAGCTTGGGTTTTTTTAACCCAGCATTTTTTAGAGTGTGGTATAACAATTACTGAGGGAATCCAGATTCAGACCCTGAGGAGAATATTAGGCTTTTGTGGGGATCTACATGTGCAAGGTTTAATTTTAGTCATCTGTATTCATGAAAATTACATTTGGCTTAGTGATAGTGTCTCGAAATGCTATGTGAAAAAAAAAATAAAAATCACTGTGCAAGTTGGCAAGGTAATATTGTTCAGATTGCTTTGATTTGGCTGTACAAATGTATATTCAAATATAATACAAATATTCAAATATTTCTACAGACAGCATGTTAATTATGTATGGATTATGGAACTGTGTGTTTCTCTCTCTCTCTTCAGTGTTGAATGTGTCAGTCTGGCATGTGGTCTAGTTATGTCAAAATGAATGACTTATCTGTCACCTAATATTCAACTACACAGGAATGACAAAGAACAAAGTTTCTAAAACAAACACACTTGCCGCAAAAACTCACAAAGCTATCATTTAGATTTACTTGTTATTTCCTGTAATAATCAAATGATTCATTTGATCATCAATAAAGTTTTCATGTTTTGAGAGAAATTAATATTCATTTTCAGTCTTTGACAAATGATGTTAGAAGTCTACATGGCATACTGTATGTTCAATATATTCTTAAGGCAAAACCTAAATTTTTGATTTATGGCGTGATAAAAAAGAGAGATATCCAAAATTCCCTGTGTAAAAACCGTAACTGTCAGCAAAATAAAACAATAACTTTTGAACCTGACTTTATCCAATATTCATATTCCCTTGGAAAATTTATGTAAAATAGTGCATATTTAATTGGATAATATCTCACTTGCATATTTAAACATAATATTCCATAAAACTTGTAATATAAAGCAAATGTCTTAATGTACTGTGATTAATCAACTGGGGAATGTGTGATGATATTTATTAATTATTCACATTATATTTTGTTAAAGTTGCATTCAATCTATTTTCCTTCATTTACACTTAAAGAAATATTGTGTTTAAATATGTACACTCATATGAGATGAAGATTCCTGTCATTTAAGTAGCCTATAAAGTTCTTTCTTTTCTGTTTCTTTCTCATTATTTTTTTATGTGAATCAGACCACCTCATTGCTTGACAAAATCACATGACCAGTAAATATACCTTGTAGTTCTGAGTGTGAAAATGGCATCTGGGTAACACTTTATTATAGGGAACACATATAAACTAACTATGACTTTTCCCTCAATAAACTTCTCATTTACTGGTTATAAATAGTTAGTAAGGTAGCTGTTAAGTTTAGGTATTGGGTAGAATTAAGAATGTAGAATAAGGTCATGCAGAATAAGGCATTAATATGTGCTTAAGTACTAATAAACAGACAATATTCCAGTAATATGCATGCTAATAAGCAACTAGTTAAAATACCCTAAAATAAAGTGTTACCGGCATCTGCAACTGAAAACGTTTGGTTTTGTGTGGTGCTGCATCCTTGCTGCTAAGTCTCAGTATGAGTTCAAGCCATATTGACCGGCCCAACAAATAAAAAATTACTATGTGGACCTCTAATTGGAGCTAGTCTTGGAAATTATTTTTAATAGTTTTAGCCCCTCATGTTATTCAAAACATGACTTTCTTTCATTGTGATGTGGATTTGAAGTATTTTGAATGTTAATATTTGGGTGAACTATTGCTGTATTTATACATTTTATTCCTTTACAAATCATCAATAGCAAATAAGTTTCAAAGGGTGCAAATCAAACAAATAATATATAATTTTCTCATATTTTGTCAAATCAATAGCTACTACAATAAATCATTCTAGCCATCTGACAGGGTACAATAAGTGACCTCCATGGAGCCTGATCTTTGCTTTCAGAGGGCAGAAAGTCCCACAGGCCTCAGTTTTGAGAGGTGACCTAATAAATGAGTATCCTCTTAATCTTAAATTCATACAATTTCAGATAACCTGAAGAACTAATTAAACTAGAAGCCTTATTGGAAGGAGTCACACTGTCTGCATTTAATAGCATGAGGCAAAGGGGGTTACAAATGAACTGTCACCATTGTGTTGTGCATGATGTTCCCACAATGCGTTCCCCCTCTCAGAGAAGCCATATTTCTGAATGTATGGCACCATGAACACTGGACAAATTAAAGTGGCTCTCACAGTGTAACAGCTATAAGTCATCAGAAAGGGAGGGAGGGAAAGAAAAGAGAGAGAGGGAGAGAAAGAGAGAGAGAGAATAGAAGGAAAACTAAGCAGAGAGAGGTTCATCTCCCTAAGGCAAACCTATTTAATATTAAAGTTCATTCATATGGTTTTATATGAAGGCCGGGAGATGACACATTAATCTTGCATGCTTTCAGTAATGTGAGAGATGATTTCTGAGGTTGTGTAGACACAGGGGGTAATGGGGAATGTGTGGTATTGCATTTGACTGAATGTGTAAGACACACTGTGAAAAACACAAGGTGGAAAAGAGAGGTCACTGTCTTTTCCCATGGTTCAACCACGACTTATAACACATGCTTACCATGGCAGCCTGGTACAAGGACACTTTCCGAAACCTTCACACTCACTATTCCTTTGTGGCGGAACTAACCCACCCAACCTTCACCCGAACAATCATTGCAATCTTCAAAAAATGTCTTAAGACACACCTCTTCCAGCAGCCCTATTTTCACCTCAGAGAAAAAAAATAATAAAGCTAATTGTGAGACAAAGTGTAAAATAAAGTCACATATAAAGTCACACTGTAGAGGTAAAGTCAAAACTGTGAGATACAAAGTCACATTGTGAGATATAAAGTTGGCATTAGTGAGAGAAACTAAGTAATAATTGAAAGATATTAAGTCACATTTGTACATGCAGTGTAAAGCTAAAATTGCAAAATATAAAGTCACATTGTGAGATATACAGTTGCAGTTGGGAGACATTGTGAGAAACAAAGTCACATTTATAAGATATAAAGTCTAAATTATAAGATATATAGTTACAATTTGGAGAAACAAAGTCACATTGTGAGATGCAAATCACAATTATGAGAAAAAAAGTCTCTGTTGCAGCTTTAACATCCCAGTTGTGAAATTCAAGTATACTTGAATTTCACAATTGGGATGTTAAAGCTCGCAACTGCTATCAGTTAGCTCGATTTGCTATCAGAAATTGTTTTCTATTGTCAAATTGACTTAGATAATTAATGTGGTTCAAATAACATAATATTTTGAGTTTCTGTTGATTAAACTAATCTCCTTTATCGCTAATTGCATTAACTCAAATTTTTAATTTCACTGAACTCAAAATTGTAAGGCAACCAGGTAACGTACTTTTTTCTTCTTTTTTTTTAAATTAAATCAACAATTCCTTTTTACAGTGTATGGAAACAGGCTTCCATATCTGTTTGACCAGATAGCCTTTTTGCATTTTCCATTTGTAAATTGTTTAGGATAAAAGCATTTGCTAATGATCATGGTGAGGTTTCTCTTTAGACTGCATTCATGAGATAAATTTAGTGATGGAAATATGCTTTTACATTCACCTGCACATGTCAATCTAATGTTCTGCCTATTCAGACTAGAGGAGATGGTGATTGAACACCTTTGTGTTCTTTCGTCTGTAGATCATCATATCTTCATACCATCCACCTTTATATTCCTTTATCTGTTTCTCTTTTCATCTTTGTCCACTCCATGAAAGGTTGTCTATGACATGGAAGGGTGAGAAAAGAATCAAAGAGAGTATATGTCAATGTGCTGTGAGGAACACTTTATGTGGTTGGGTAAAAAAGAGAGAAGAGAAAAGCGTGATGAGAAGCCCTCTCTCTCTTATTCCTTATTAATTTAGTCATGCACTGCTCTGCCTCCCTTCCTTAAATTTTTTACTCTTTTGCTTGTCGTTTTGACCTTTGTGGACTTATGCTGCCCTCCTTACACATTTCACAATGATTGAGGGAACATTGAGAAAGAAGAGAATAAAGGAGTCCCTTTGCTATCTTTCTTTCTAAACTGTCAGGATCCTGGTCTTCAAGAAGTTCAGGTCAAATTTTAAATTTCCCAGAGCAAGCTGAGGAATATCTGGGCATTGTACTCTGACAAATAAAATTTGGCTTCTTTGATAATCATCTGTCAAACACACAGCTAATGCAAGAAATTATTAAACAAACCAGTTAAATGCATGCATTAAATGAATCTCAAAAGTTTAAACAAAAGAGTGTATACATTGTAAAATGTACTGTTTATTTGTTTGAACATCCTGACCCGCCCAATATTGCAACAGTAGTTCAATCAGTGATGTAAGTTTGGGGGCGGGTCCGCCTGTTTATCTGACCAATGGTAAATGGGAAGAGAGTTTGGGGAAACCTGTTTGACAACAATTCCTTTTTATGTTTGAAAATCCCTTTAGTAAGGCAAAAATTACACAGTTCTTTCAAAACACTTTGTCATTCCATTAGAAAAAAATATTCAATCTGTTTCTAAGGGTGTAATGATACACTCATGTAGCGATTTGATACAAATCACAATACTGCACTCGCGATACGATACTATTGCGATATTTTAAGCCAAAATAAAGAAGATAAGTTATTATTACTGTTGTTATTTTATTATTATCAGGAACCACAAATATTCCCCCATTGCATTATTATACATTATATTCAACATTATATAGCCTATAGTAGTTTATTTGTAATGTCACTGAAACTCCGCAAATTTTAATTTTTTTTCTCCCTCACACAGTACTCGCGCTTTCAATGCAGGCATTCGTTGGATCTCTTACACAGACAAGCCGCGTGCAGACGGACTCTCCTCTCCCGCTATTAATGCACTATACATAATATAAGAATAAATCACCTAAAATGCTTTGAATAATCATACTAAACCTAATATGGTGATTTAAATGATGTTTGCGCTTTCACGTTGAGGAGTGCCATTCTGGCAGAGTATATGCACTTCAGATGATCAGGCCTGTTTCAAAATGACTATTCACAAACTGTAAATGGTTAGTTTATCCAAAAATGTAAATTCTGCATTTACTCATTCTCATGTTTTTTTTTCGCTTGTCACTCAAGCATTTGAACGTCCGTGTTTACTACAGTATGCACGTTGTTGTAAATCTGTTCATCATATAAAGCCATCGTGTCTCTTCAGAAGACTTGGATTTGGATTAGAGCATTCGATTTATTATTTTTACGATGCCTTTATAACATTTTTTTTTTTTTTTAGTTCTAGAGGAATGGACTTTAAAAGGAGGGACAGAAATCTCTCAGGTTAAATCTCTTTTTTTGTGTTTGGAAGTTGAACGAAAATCTTATAGGTTTGAAACAACATGAGGGTAAGTACATGATGACAGAATTTTAATTTTGGGGGGAATTATACCTTATAAATACAATAGGTTGAGCCTTGGATAAAACTAACTTGCGAATATTTATGATATCTCGATATAACAATGTATCGTTACACCCCTATCTGTTTGTATTAAAGTGAACCATTTACTTAAAAAAAAAAAAAAATCTGTTAGGGAACATATCCAAGTGCCCATGTCTGTCATAATCCTTTTGGGAATAACAGCTGCCCCTAAGCAGACACTCCGCTCTGATATAGATTACCTCGGTCTATCTGCCCTCAGGAAACCCAATCTCCGCAACAGAGATGACAGGTTTAAGAAAACAACAGATAGGACCAAACAAAATGCTCAGCATGAAAGAAGCAGAAAATGAGCTAGTATAATTATGCCTGACTGGGGCCCTGCTGTTATTCTAGTGAGTGTGTCTGAAATCGATGAGGAACATTTGCTCTGGACCCCTCTTTTCTCCTGACCCTGACCACCAACAGTAAGTCCCTAAATGCACGGTATTGATAAGTCACTTCTCTGGCTCCTATCTGCTGGTTTCAGGGCATGGCCCTCTGTCTTCTAAGCCTGGGGCTCATTTGGCTCAAAGACCTACGAGAGTGTGGCACTGCTACATTTAGTGATTCTCCAATCCGAAATGCACATTGATTTCCAGACCGGGGTGAGAGGGGGTAGAATCGCTCGTTCGTTTTCTCTATTCTTGTTTGTTTGTCGCTTTCTCGCTCTCTCGGGTTCTTTTTCTAATCTTGCGCTACTATTCTCTCCACCTGTCCCCCATACCTGTCATCTTTCCCTCCTGCCCTCCTGCCCTCCAGCCCTCCAGCCTTCTCTCTCTCCCTCTCTCTCTGAACAGTACTAAATCTTTTCCTGGCGACTGTAATGGTCTGAGAATGAAAGGAAGGTCAGGATGTGAAGCTGCTGAGATCTGTAAGTGCCGGATCAATACGCCAATTGGATTTGCCCACTCGCATTAAGCAGTGCATCTAATAGCCTCTCCTGGCCATCGATGCAGCCAGCCATCATTTAATTACACTCACTGTGTTACAACCGCCTCAGTTCAGGCCAGTCATTTCAATCTGGGGGCACCCGGCTGTGATCACTTAGATTTTTTTACTGGGAATGTAAAATATATCTGTGACCTGTGTGGCGAGATGGCAAATCAAGGAAAATGACTGACTGTTGAGGAGAAACTCAGCTACTTTTTTCTTTTAAATTTTTTTTAATGCTTTATCTGTTAGTTCTGCAATCATCATCCAAGTTTTGGTTTATATTTTAGTCCACATAATGTTTTAACTAAAATTATTCATGATGTGCATTTTTGTCCTTAAAACCAGTGTTATAGGAGAAACCATAGACTGTAAAAAAAAAAAAAGATGGACAACGCACTCTCTTCCATTGTAGTAACTGAAGCCGCCAGTCTGCCAATATGGCGCTGACATCTTGAGTCTCGGGTCTGCGCATAGTTAACTTGGAGCCAGAGTCTGCGCAGTAGTGAGCGCAAAGTGGAGCCGCGATATCAAGGTCCCACCCAAACTCAGAACAACTCATTATGTCGGTGTGAAACAAACAGTTGTGGAAATGTAGAAATTAAAGTTAAAGCTCAAAGCTCCTCGCGAAGATCCAGAAAAAAAGTCTGTTGGTGCCTCAGTGACTACTTCACTCAGAGAAGCTGTCAATCTCAGTTGTCAATCATGATGTCTCACCCCCGTTTTTATAGCATCAACAAAACTAACTAAAACCAAACTTATTTAAAGAATGAACACTTGATAAAAACAGCGTGATAAAAACTGCCTAAAAAGACAGAAACCGAATATCATATATTTGGTATAATATCATATACCGAAAAAAAAAGTTTAAAGTGTAAATTGATTGTTTAGTTTGTCTCGCGTCCCATTAAATTGTGGAGAGGGCGGGGTTTATGACTTATACTGCTTACAGCCACCTGGGGGTGATCGAGACGCTTTGGCTTCATTTTTCAGGACTTGGGGGAAACCGGTGGTCATCAATGTTACAGGGAAGCCCCATTCTGGAAGCAATATTTAATGACTAAATCATCCCTCTAAGAATTGCACTTACATCAAAAACATTGCAGTATCCTGAGATTGCAGAACTAACAGATTCATTATAATGCCATTAATAGAATTCCTGTTCTTGAGTGCTGCATCGTTGATTCACATCAGACTGTAATAATAAAAATTTGTTTCATCGTCTCCCTTCTTGGGTGCTTTGTTTCACTTTAGGAAACTGGCAACGGGACACAAAGCATTTCTTCGACTGTCGAGTCTTTTGATTATGCGCTCGAATCTGCGAGACAGAAGAAGAAGAGCAGAGACTCAAGGGAGGTAAAGACAGCTGGCGGGGCAAACATTTGTTTCAATTTTTTAATTAAAATGAAAACAGGCCATTGATTCCCCCTAAGTGAGAGCAGTGCAGCCTAAAGAGGCATCCATCTCTTTTGAACATGTGACAAGGGGTATTGGGGTGGATGTGTGATCTGCACGAGGCAATTAATAAACTGGTTTCTTTAGAAGACTAACATTAAATCCTCGTTATGAAGAACCGATGCCCTGTCCTCCTGCTTTGAGCCTGTCCCATTACCGAAAACATAAGTGATTGGTTAATCTATTGCTTCATTGATTAGTTGATTGACTGATGCTGTCATCAAATTGTGATTTAGGCTGGAAGTGTGATGTGTAGATGACTGCGAAAACAGGACATGCAAAAGCACTGATAGCTAAGAATAAAGTGATTGTTGTAAATTTGTGTTTTTTATACTGTATAACTTTTTCATAAATAATGATTGAACACATTTAATTGAACATTAAATGAATTATATATTTTCTGAGGTGCAATAAGCCATTGCATACACCACAATGACAACATTTAGAAATGATTATAATGTATTTGCATTGCAAATTTTGCAGCCCAATTCAAACACTAAATATATTTTGGAATTTGGGGCAATGTAGTCTATATTAAAACTACTCCCATCTGTCTAGAAGCTCTTGGATCTCCTGTCAGACTGGTTACATTATTGATACCAGACTCAAAACTGAGTTCTTAATCCAGTTTTTCAAAAGCAGGCTGCTCTTAAAGCTTGCCTTCATGAAATCAAGCATAGATGCTTACCAGTGGCATTTTGTCATTTTTCAATGGCAAAATGTGTTCTCAGATCTATTTCAGATCTGCAGTGTTGCTCCTAAAAGCAGCTTCTCAAACTACTAAACAGAGAAATGTTGATGGAAATGGCAACAGGCACGAAACACGATTATGAATGCTGCACTAAATGTTACATCAGACTTCAAATAAATGAATCTCAGAACTGTTAATGTATTCGTACATTGTAAAATTTTTCATGCCATGTAAAGCTTGTCCAATCATCACAGAGAAGTCATCTATAATCTAGTGTGTGTGTGTGTGTGTGTGTGTGTGTGTGTAATTTTGTCTGGGTTATGCATTCTAATGTTCCGTACTCTGAAAGAGTATCTTGTAGATTATCCTGTATTGAAGTGCATTGTTTGACTGTGTTCTTTTGGACCAACGCCACAGGACATCTTGGAGCAGGGCCCATAGAAAGGTTGCATCCAGCTGCAGCTGAGAGACAGGAACTAGACTATAACCTCAGCCTCTGATCATACTATACAAAACACTTTGCCCTGCCATCTCCCATTTATCTATAACTCTATCAGACTTCAGGGTGTGCACATACACACACGCACACTCACCTTAAAGGAAGGGGAAGACTTCATTATACTTATGAGAAAGAGCAAGGCAGCAAATCTAATTCGCTTCTGAAAGAACGCAGTGTTATTGCTTTTCTATATTCACTCTCTTTCAGTTCTCTGTCGCTTGTGCACATTATTTGAGCGCTCACCTAGGGAGTCATTTGAAGCGGACGAAAATAAATCCCTGATATAGTTAAGCATTATGAGAGTTTAATGTTCTAACATGTCTGGGCACTAATAGAATAGGTTCCTCACTTTCATTGATGGAAGCCATTTTATTTTGGGACTGAAAATAGAACACAGGGGATAAAGAGAACGATTGTAAGATACACTTACATTTGTTCAGTTGTTTTTTGCTTCAGGCAAAAGTAAGCAGCTTTGGACCGAAGCGGCGGGTACAGTGAAATCTGGTGCAGATGGCAAAAATCACACACTGTTATAGAGCTGAGCAGAAACCACAGAGCTAATTAGACTAGTTATTTAAATAGTAACCTCAACTGAATGCTTAGTGCAAAGAAAATACAGTAATAGATGCCATGGATGTGCATCTGAGAACTATGAAAGCAATGCAATTTAAAGAAATGCAGTAGAGCAATGCAACAAAATTTGTTATATATTGAATTATACACTCTGAAAATCTAGTCGGTCATATGTTGTGTTTTGGATGCTGCTATGCTGGTGTCCCTACCAGGATACTTGAAATGAACAAACAAAAAATCCAACAAAAAATGCAATACCACCTTGTTTGACAAGCAAGACCATGCTGGTTGAAAAACCAGCTGGGTTTTGCTTGAAAACAGCATCACCAAATAAGAGGCATAAATTAGCTTTGAAAGGAATATAAATTTCATGCTAGTCTAAGCAGGGGATTTTGTATTACTAATTTAAATCAAAATGAGCTAAATCAGAGGTTCTTGGCTGTTTTGCTTAATTACACAGATTGTATAATGTACATCAAGTGGTGACCAACACAGTACCACATGTTTCTCTTTGTTTTTGTCGGGGTATTATTCTTTCAGGTGGTATAGTTGCAGTTTTTTATTAGCTATTATTTAGCATTATAAAAAGTTTTTTAAAAAAGCTCATAACAAAATGACTTGAATTTACTAACTTTGCACTGCATATGAGCGTATGACACCACTTCTTAAGCCCAAAGTATAGTTCAATTTTTACGCGTATCTGAGGGTCAGCGTACAGTGCGAGTGACGCGAATGTCGTCATCAGAAGAGTACGCGCGTACTGTACGCTCACCGCCGGATTTTTGCAACCACAAGTACTTGTACGTGCATTCAGGTCACACATTTACATTTTTTTTTTTTTGCAGTAATAAGTTTATCCACAAGGTGGCAACCATGCCCTGGGGGAGTTGATTCACAAGGTAGTCAAAGCAAAACTGCATAAACAGAACAGACCGGAATGCATGCAAGCTACAGCGACAATGGAGGCCTACGTAGACGAGAGACTGTGCGAAGAGGTAGAAGAAAGTACCCTCATTTGTACAACTCTAGCATGAAAGAATACAAAGATGTACACATGGGTTGTAACTCGTGGCGAGAAATTGCTCAAAACTGTGCATGCGTCGAATGCCTCTGTGTGCGTTCGACTGTGCGCGTTCATTAGCGTACACATAAAAAGTATACCCAGGGCTTTACTCTACAGAAGCTGATGATTGACAGATCACCTCAACATACACGTGCAGTGAGGGATTGATCTGGCCTTGATCTTATTACCTGCAGGCCTCCTCTCTTTGACCTAACCCCTCCTCCTTCACTTCACTCAGCGCGTGAGTGGACAGCTAGCCTGTCAATCAATCACACGCCAGGCTGACAGGAAGTCTAATGATTCTCGAGCCTTAAACAGACACTGACCCTCACAGCTCCCTGGGCTTTACAATACCAGCACTCCAACATCAGAGAGGGTTCTTCTATTTTTGACTTTAATCCAACCCACTTCTATCAGCATGCAGACACAGTAGTTCCTCAAATCACAGACTACAAAAGTGCGGGCAGTTGTAATGAGCCCAGGATTCTAATAAGCATAGCACGGCTCCCAGGCAATTCCTGCTCCGAATGTCTTATCTCTACTCTTCTCTCGTTCCCTCTGTTTGCTTTTCTCCATTGTTTGTGATGCTGCAACCATTAGGCAAGTGTTTCTACACAGATTAAGGATAAATCATGTGGCCAGTATGTGATTACAGCCTCTCTTTCATTGAGAACAGCAAAGTAAGGACACACATATGGATGATTCCACAACATCAGACTATTTTACTCTATTCTGTTGCAGAATGATGAAAGAGAACTCATGTTCAGAGAGAGATAAAGAAAGAGAGCAAGAGAGAGAGAGAGAGAGAGAGAATACTTCTGTCTACAAGGTTAGAGCTCTTTTCTAAGGAGCAATCATGTTGAGAAAGAGCACATTTATAAGCAAGACATGCTGGTAAGAACCAAAGCAAAATGTTAGTGTATTAAACCTGAATGAAGTGTGCCAAAGTAGTTTTGGATTGTTAAGAAAAGCAGAATAAAATATTTAGTTGTTTGTAGCCTGAACATTAAAAAAATAATAAATAAATAAACATTACATATAATCATAAACCCAATCCAAGCCATATTCATATGTAGCCTAGTAGAATCCT
>RJVU01036043.1:2062691-2083449 GCA_003731715.1 Anabarilius grahami
TTTTTTTTTTTTTTTTTTGATATTTAAACAAACAAACAAACATAAATAAATAAATAAGTTTTTATTTTTTATTTTATTTTATTTTACAGAGTGTCTATCTACACTAAGTGCAAATAGCGTCCTTTGTTGGTAAACACTATTTACACTAGCTCTGCCCACCAATGTCTGGTTGGGCCACTCAAGTTTTAAAAAAGACACACAGCGATCTTCAGTGGCGCAGCAGTAGCAAGTAGGGCTTGCAGACTTGACTTTTAATGCAATCCATGCAGATTCTAATCTGCCTTTTGCAGAGCTCGCATTTATTTTCAATAAAAATTTAAATAATGTTCTAATTGTGGAAATAAACTGCAAATGAGTGTTTAATAATATTAAAAGTGTTTATTGGGTAGGTTTAGTGTAAGGTGTAGGTAGGGTCTACCAATAAGGCAGCATCCATTTAATAATTTTAATAAATATAATCATTTACACTCTATGATATTATTGCATCCTGTTAACGTACACAAATATTGAGGTGCAAATAGTATCTGCCAATATAAAGTATAGACAGCATCTTCAATTACTATTTACTCTTATTGAAAGTGAAAGTGAAAGTGAAGTGACATGTGGCCAAGTATGGTGACCCATACTCGGAATTTGTGCTCTGCATTTAACCCATCCAAGTGCACACACACAGCAGTGAACAAACACACACCCGGAGCAGTGGGCAGCCATTGCTGCGGCGCCCCGGGGAGCAGTTGGGGGTACGGTGCCTTGCTCAAGGGTCTCACCTCAGTTGTGGTATTGAGGGTGGAGAGAGCGCTGGATATTCACTCCCCTCACCAACAATCCCTGCCGGACCTGAGACTCGAACCCATGACCTTTGGGTTACAAGTCCGACTCTCTATCCATTAGGCCACGGCTGCCCCAAGAACTATTGCAAAGAACTGATACTTTATTTATAGAATGTATTGCTATTTTCACTTAGTGTAAATAGCATATCGCTAAGAAAATGGTGCTATTGTCACTTAGTGTAAATAGCATCTATTGCTAAGGAAACATGCTATTTTTGCTTAGTGTAAATAGCATCTATTGGTATTTGCACTAAGTGCAAATAGCCGCTGCCTTTATTTTATTTATTTATTTTTTTAAATGCCATTTTATATCTGAAAAATCACAGCTAGATTTTGGTCATGGGTTAGATTCCCAGATAAATGAACTGATGAAATGTATTAAATCATTAAATGCAATGTATAGTAATGTATTTTAATGCAATGTACACTAAGTCACTTTGGATAAAGGTTTCTGCCAAATACATAAAGGGAAATTTCGGTGGTAATTCGGGATGTGATGTGTATAAAATGCACTATATTGACTGCAACTTGTATTCATTTACAAAATTATAGACTAGTTTAATATACATAATTTTCACTTAATCTGTTCACACACAGCATGTATGTGCCATTCATTATATAGTGAACATCTCAAGCCATCTAAGCAATAGGAATAGTGATCCTTGCCTTGCACAATCAATAATAGCATATAACATCACATGAATCTCATCAGCCAAATCTAAAGAAACTTAGCTGAAGTTTGGGACAAGATAACTTGTATCTAACCTCAGGGAAGATGAAAATAAACTTCTCAAAATAAAGTTTTGTAAGAGATTATAAAGCCACATGCGAGAGCTCATAGACTGCAGGCAATGTAATATCTCATCACCAAAGCCAGACTGCAAACAACCACTGTCATTACTGATCCGAAATGGAATTATAAGGCAAAGCTTGACAGTCAGATGAGTGTTATGAGAGGGTGATCTGTTGTTATGTGTGTACGTGTTTGCGCACGTGGACACGCATGTGTGAAGATCCATCTGCACGGATTTGGTTTCGCCTTAGAATTGATGCATCTCTGATAACGCACACATGGGGACGTGGGATGTTGGCGACAGGATGGTGGCGCCGTATCGACCCTGCAGTCTCATCTCTCACAATGTCCACACAACCTTAGGAAAACCCTCAAGCAGCATTTGCTTCTGATAAAAATCAGGCGACGGTAAAGAATTACTTTCCAGTACATCGGTAAATGGATTTCATATCTGCAAGTCATCATAATATTGGAAAACACCACTGCGGCATAAAGTCCTCCTCATTCTTTCACTCACTCCATCCTGTCTTCCTGTGTCTCAGCACTCGGAATGCTACATGCGCAGGGGCCTTTCCTCAAAAAACTGGATGATAAAATAATCCACAGTACAAAAAAAATTTTTTTTTTCTAAAGAGACGCCATCCAACAAGCATGGATGTCATTGAATTTCATCTTTGATTGGATGTCATCTTTTCAAATACATTTATTTTATGTTTTATGTATGAAATGTTTGTAAGGCTAAATTATTGCTTTCGAATCTTATGAAGTATGAAATAACAGATATTAGTAAAACATAAAAGAAATTATACAATCAAATACAGACCTATGGTATAGCAAAAACCTACCCCCAACCCAAAAATTACCCCTTCAAATAAAATTAATAATAAAATAAAATAAATTCAATAAAATTAAAATTACGCCATCAAAACTAAGGAAAAACAATCAGGATGCCTTACGATTTCTGCTGATCAATGTATAATGATCCGTATGCCTTATCACTAGGTGGCGATAGTGAAGCTTAAAAAAAACAAACAAAGAAAGTGAAGTTATGCTAGTCGCAGTACTAGCGACGACATCAGCGGTTCTAGAAAGAGGTTCTAATTTTCATTTTTATTTTTTAAGTTTTATTATAAGGAGGTTTAACTGTAGTAAGGGGCGTTATTTGTAGGGACATGCTTGTAGTACTGCGGGACGCAGTCGGACACATTTGTAGACATTATGACAATTCACGTGAAAGGTGATTGGCTATTGACAATCGTGCTATGATTGAAAAAATTTTATCCTGATACCTGAACCGATCTCCATTCGATTAGTGTCCGGGCAATGAGTTGTATAAATACGTGTTTACAGTGACACAGTGTCTCTAATGGCTGCTGTTCACATTGATCTTTCAATTCCAGAAGCATACGCAGGCAAAATGCCTTTTAGCTTTTTTCTTAGAGCTGTTTTTTTGATGCACTAAAATGGCAGTAGAAAGGAAAGTGAATTACAGTGATTCTCCAAAGAAGAGAGAGAGAGAGAAAGGAGCCTTGTACATGTGCACCGCTGTTTTAAATGTAGCAAGCTTGTGGTCTAAACACATGAGTGAATAATGTGTTAGATGGACAGTGTGCCCCCTTGTTTGCTTCCATTTAAATTAGGGATACACTGATACCGATACCAGTATAAGTATCGGGCCCGATACTGCGCTCATGTACTCATACTCATTCAAATGCTTCAATACCAAAACTGATGCAACACAGCATGTGTACAGTGTTTATGTCTAGACAAAGAAAAAGTATCTTTGCATCTAAAAGTATTGGTATCAGACTTATTCTTGAAAAAGTGGTATCAGTGTATCCCTAATTTGAACAGAAGACTGAAGCAGGATACTCACTCACTCACTCACTCACTCACTCACTCACTCACTCACTCACTCACTCACTCACTCCCTACGCTCCTGTTTTCCTCTTTCCTTGGCTCTCTCTCGCTTTCCATCTCACGAAAATGAACCGTATCTCACTCAAACACACAGCGGACAGCCGCAGACGAGGTGTGATTGTTTGCTTTGTCAGAAAGCATGAAAGACCTGGACCCTCGTCCCCTTCTGCCCTCAATCCCATCTGAGCTCTATTGTAGTTTGTGTTTTGGAAGTCTAAAAGAGAGAGGGAGAGGAAAAAATGCACTAGATTATTTGTGACAGCGATGGTGATGATGATGGGGTGACAGGGACAAGGAAGATGGCATCAATATCAGTGCATCAGCCCCTCAGTCTATGTGAAACACAGAAATGTATGTAAGATACTGTTCATGCACACCATGACACTGAAATTACTTTCCTCTGCTGGACTAAAAGGACTATTTACTTTAAATGAAGGAACACCATTATCACCTTCTAGAGCTGTTATAAGGATAATGAAGTTAAGCATCACATACTAAATGGGCTAATCACATAACACTCACACCAATGGCTGTATTCAAAAACATCCTCATGTCCGTAATAATCTCTCTTTTGTCTTCAGACTCTGTTTTGTTGTGTTTTATTTCAATGAAAAGGTATTAACAGTCTTTAAGATGTTGTTTTTTATGTTTAACATAACTGCTGGGCTTGATGCATGAGTAGTTTTCAAAAATCTAATCTTATTTGAAATGCTTCTCAGGAATCTGTTTCTGACTCTGAATTACATGAGTTTTGTGGTGGCGACTACTAATTTGCAAAATAAAATGTTCAGATGTTAGATTAAGCAATCAAACAAGTTCAGAGTAATGGTCTGTCACATCAGAGACATTTCACAGGCAAAAAGACCCATTGTCTATTGTCAATAGTAGTGATGCATGAAGCACAGCTCACACAGAAACCAAGCAGCTTTCTGTTGGTCGGCGCAGCAAATTCCTGTGTTTATCTTCAACATGAGCCAAATCTGTGTGGGAAACTTTGTTTGCCCTCACAAGAAACTCCCAATGTGTAGATTCCTAGTGGAATGACTGAATAAATGTAATGGTAAATGTGACCACTCCTTAAGTTGGTCATTTACCATTATGGTATTTTTTAGATTCAAAGGAATAGTTTTTTTCTGTCTAAATAGTTTTTCTGTTCTAAATTCTGTCATGATTTATTTATTTTGTTTCAAAGTTGTACAACTGACTTTCTTCAGCTAACCACAAAAGAAAATATTGTTGTGGGGCTAAACAACATTGGACGCTATTGACTTTCATTGTATTCCTGTAATGACAACTCTTGGAAAGATTGGCATGGTAATAAAGATTGGCATGGTAATGGATATGCAATGTTAATGTATTTGGTCTTGGTGGAATAGATTTGCTACAATGGTGCTGCCGCTACTGCAGAGCAAGTACCGAGACTTGCTAAAGCCAGTACATTCACAGACATTGTCGTGAGCATGTAAGACATGCTGCAGCACATGTAACCTACATGAAATAACCCCCATAGCAGATCTGTACAGGTGGAGCTGGGGAAGGAGGAGGGTTTCTGAAAGCATGCTGCAGACTGCTACAGCAATCTACCAGCATTTGAATGTTGAGCCGCAGCTCATTGGCCGCTGATAGATAATGATGTTATCACTACCAAATGAGTTAGGACCTATCAGCCTGTGCCATCTAGAGTTTCATGCAGGAACTAGGTATGAATGAAAACCCTAAAAGACAATTATGTAAGCCATACAGGTTTGGTTTGGAATGAGATGAAAGTAAATAAATAGTTTTTTTTTTGTTTTGTTTGGTCAACTATCCCTTTAAGACGAAGCTACACTACATTTTGTGCTTCATTCCCTACAATTCATAAATATATGTGCTCAAGAAAGCAGAAATGCAAGCTCAAAATTCAGTCAATTCATCAGCAATCCTCTTCCAAAATGTGTTTTTGGCTTTCCCTCATTCAATATTCGTTGTGTTTATATTTTAGACCTAGAGGGATGGTTTTCATGGAAATTGCATATGTACGTCACTCACCCGTACGTGTCTCGTCATATCCGTAAATAGAGAAAAGTTGCTCTGGCAACTTTGACATATTTATGGTATGTGAGTGGCATAGGTTAGTCTTCACAACAAGCAAGAAAGGTTGAAATGGAGCAGCTAAATCTCTTAAGCCTAGTAGTGAATGTTTTATGAGCAGTAAGATAATCTCTCTCTCTCTCTCTCTTTAGTTATGAGAAAGAACCATATTCATCCGCACACACACGCAGAGCCGAAGCACAACTCGCCCTACAAGGATACCGTTGTAATCAGTAACGGAGCAGGAGGGCAACAGCAACACATCATGTCAGTGTTGTCAAACTTGTCAAAAGCAAAAGAAGCAAAATAGTGTTCATGCACGACAAACTAACAACTGACAACTGCTTATGAAGCTGAATTTGATAACTTGAATGATCCGCTTCAACAGTTTTCTGCTTTCCATATATTGGCTGCCCTGTGAAAGTTCAAAATGATTGACAGGCGGAAAGCGTCTGACTGGCTAAACAAAGAATCTTGTTTTGTACTTTTTTGCAGTTTATAGAGCCTAAGGCTGTCACAGAAACAAATGTGATATTTTAGGACAAATAGTTCAGTTAGATCTGTTCCATAATATGGAGTCCCATTCCATTCCATAAAATAAAATAAAGCAATAAGCCCCAAGAAGCCGTGGTTTACAGTACATTTATAACGGAGCGTCACCCCCTTAGCTGTTATAAATTCACTCTAAACCACAGCTTCACGAGGCATATTGCTTTTATAAAATGGTTAACACACAATACAAATATTAATGCCAAAACTTTCATGAAGTAAAATCATTAAAAGGCTTCCTTCCGCTGCAAAAAATAGTCCCTGACCATGAACAGCAACAGAAGTTACATTATTACGCCTTTAGATGGCGTCAAAGATTGTCTTTATGAGCGAGTCACGCAGTCGCAAAGACTTTTATATTGAAACTTGTTGTGAACACGGAACAAGACGCAAATGACAAATGCTTTGACTAGTGCTGTCAGGGCACAGGGAAACCCATTAACTGTTAAAAGGACAAGATCGCAGCGGACATTCAAACATATTTTTATTATGAACATAGGACTGACCAGAATGAAAATGCTAAATTTGAATGCAGGTAATAAACTATATCTCTCTCTCACAATACCCTTCAACATAATGCAGCTTCAATAAACAAAATCAATAGAGAACAAACATATGTTTACGTTGCTAAGACTGACACAGCAACATATACATTCAGTGGCGCAGCGATACTTATGTAATGCGGTCAGCTGTATGTTTTCAGGAATTTTACAATGGCTTTGAACGCGGCTTAACCAATCAGAATCAAGGGCCGGAACTATCTGTTTTATAATAAATGAAATAAAACACCTAAATGCATGTTTAAGATGCCTATTTTAATAAAAAAAAAGTCACTCACACATATATATAATTGTTTTTCTAGTTATAAGATCATAAATATGTTGGCTATGACCAAAGACTGTATGTACAGCATGTAGCTACTGGGAAAATCAAATTATTCATATGAAAAGTATATCTTCTGAGCACTAGAGTCAGTAATGGATGATTCATGGAACCAACAGCTGAAACCAGAGGACTAAAGCTGACCTTTCACACTTCATCACATGTGACTGATATTACAGAGAAAGGTACAGAAAACAAGATGCCCTTCTAAAGCAGAACCCAACATAGTCATGGATGAATAAAGGGACTCTTCCAATGGGAGGTATAGAAAGGCACTGGTGTTTGTGAGACAGGGGGAATTTAAAGTAAGACAGAGCCACAGCAGAGTGAAGTTCAAAAGCAGATATGCAGCTTGTCGCTCGGTAACGACAGTCGGTATGGGATCAGGGATTGGCTTGTGGATCAGCTTTGAATTTTCCTTCTGTGACCTCATCAAAAGGGCAGGTGTCAAAGTTACATCCACACTCATACACACACAGTCAGAAAGCACATTATACAGATGCACTTGTGAGCGTGTGGTGTATGCTGTGTCTATGATGGTGTTTGATGTATGTGGGAGTGTGTACATGTGGGTGTGTTTGAGTAACATTTACTGGTTGATATGCAGCTCACATTCAGGGTTTCTCTCCCAGCCCAGCCAAGCAAATGACTTAGAAGAGCCACTCCAGTGCAGGGCTAAAAGCATAGTGAATTTGTGCATGTGAACGTCTCAGTCCTGTTGAAAAGACCAGCTTAGACCAGGTTTTCATTTTTTTTTTTTTTAAAACATACATTTAACAGAATATTATGAAGTTTATGCTTAAACAGATCATGCCAAAAGCTAATTCAGATTTACCCAAAATCTGAGCTACTTAATTATGATAACAGACACAGCTATGACATAATACGCCTACTAATATGCTAATATTAATGCTGATATTCTTCGTTTGATTGTTAAATTCTACGAATTGGAATTTTTAAATAGTCACAACGCATAATGTGCTCACCATGTACATAAACACACAAACATCTGTCCCACGGATGTGCTAAGCTCTAAATAGCTGTGAAATGGCTTGCTGTTTGGGGAGCTCCACTTAGCAATTATGCTGAGTGCCAGTCATCCGACAGTTCTTTAATGTGAAGACTTTGTTACCATACTAACACACAAATGTCATGAGTGCTACAGTGGTGTTCCAAAGCAATGAAGTATAATGCATTTTTCTATTTAAGCTTTAGATTTGAAAAGAAATATCTAAATCTCGAATCTTCTGACTAATGAATAGCTGAGTTCAACAGCATTCAAGTCTTAAATGAAAACTCATATTGTTGAATTAATAACTGCCTTCATTTCATATTGAATTTTTCTTTATTTTAACAGAGCAGAGAGAAAAGTGCATTTATTGAAATGGGCATATGACTATGCCTCTTCAGAAGCCATGAATTTGCATATTCACATCTCATTTCAAAAGCTACTGTGTCTTCCTTGCATTTAAAGCACTATTCTGACAGTATTAGTTTTCTAAATGACATTTTAGTTACAATTATTAACGTTGTGATTTTACTGATTAGGATGGGATTGGAAGGATGAGAGGTTTTTATTAGAGACACCTTAAAGGGTTAGTTCACCCGAAAATGAAAATTATGTCATTAATTACTCACCCTCATGTCGTTCCACACCCGGCATTCATTCATCTTTGGAACACAAATTAAGATATTTTTGATAAAATCCGATGGCTCAGTGAGGCCTCCATTGACAGAAAGTTAATTTTCACTTTCAATGCCCAGAAAGGTAATAAAGACATATTTAAAACAGTTCATGTGACTACAGTGATTCAACCTGACGAAAATACTTTTTGTGCGAAAAAAAAAAAACTTTATTCAACAATTTCCAGTGATGGGCGATTTCAAAACACTGCTTCAAAGCTTTGAAGCTTTACGAATCTTTTGTTTTTAATCAGTGGTTCGGAGGGTGTATCAAACTGCCAAAGTGACGTGATTTTATTAAACGAGGCTTCGTTACGTCATAAGTGTTTCGAAACGTTTCGAAATTTCAATGTTTCACCATATTTTCATTTTTGGATGAACTAACCCTTTAAGGTTACATATTTATGCCAGTAGAGGACGACAAGCGACTGTCTTTATGAATGAGTCATGATTCATTAATTCAACAGATTAATTCAAAAATACTTCATGAAGTAATTGCTTGGATAACGGTTCATTAGCTTTGGTTTTGTTTGTAAAAGTAAAAATAGACAAGGTAACTAGCGATATTTGTAAATTACTCAATAAAGCGATACTCAGAACAGCATCACTATGCATGTGATATACATATTGCTTAATCATACATCAGAAGGTATGCCAGCACAAAGGACCACCAAACTAATGTAATTTGTTTATGCTTCATGTCTTTAATAGTGCTGCCCCCGACTAAAGATTTTTCTAGTCGACTAGTAGTCGTTCATTTAAGCAATTAGTTGATTAATTGTATGTTTATATTAATAAACACTATAAATCATAATAATGATCAACTATATATTACATAGCCTAATCTCAAACGCACACAAAGTTTGCTGCAGCACACCGACAAACGTAATGATTATGAATGTGGTGTGACAAAACAGAGGGAGACTGTCTGAAGATTTTAATAGTTTATTGAAAAACTAGTGTTTTGTGTGTTTTCGGCTGCAGAGATGAAGTCGGCGATTCTGACTCTTCATCTCCGCAGTAGTGGACGAGCCTATATGCCCGTTTCATACGGATGACATAATCCAAGAATATTAGTTGTAGATTTGAATTGGTTCATTTAAAAGTAGTTGTTATTGTGAGTTTACATAAATAAAAGCAAACCATTTACAGTTTTTGAATGTTGGATTATTCTTATCTGTATGACCAAAAAATGACGGAGTATTTTAAAGCTGCATTCCGTAACTTTTTTGAGTTAAAATTGATCCAAAATCTATTTTTCAATTTTACTTACAAGACGTAAAAAACCTGTAAAATCCGAAGTACAGTATCCACACCAATGTGGTGACAGAAAGCAAACATTAGATTTATCCGCGCTTAGGAGCCGTGTTGATGCACAACCCACCTAAAGATAATAATTCCCCAAATAACTGCAATTGCAGGTTTCAAACAGAGATGGCGACAAAGAGGAAAAACCTACAGACTGCAGCTCTAAGTTAAAGGGATAGTTACGAATTTCGTTGTTCTGCTGAACACAAAGGAAGATATTTTGATGAAATTGGGTAACCAAACAGTTGCGGGACACCATTGACTTCCATAGTATGGAGAAAAAAATACAATGGAAGTCAATGGGGTCCATCAACTGTTTGGTTACAAACATTCTTCAAGATATATTCCTTTGTGTTCAGCAGGACAAATGAATGTATGCTGGTTTGTAACAATGAGGTTGAGTAAATGATGACAGCGTTTTAATTTTTGGGTGAACTATCCCTTTAAATGCAATTGATTGCACTGCCGCCTTCATGTCATGCAGTAAACGTGCTCTCTACACAAATACTATTGCGGCAAATAACAGCTCACATTTATCTACTGTAGGTTAACGTTAGAGCAAGGGGACTTGTAATGTTGCTACTACTTACTTATGTTTCAAGTGATAAGCCATATTTGAGATTGATGATGATGAATGATAGGCAAACGTTTGGATTTCCTGCCTTTAACGATCTGTCTGTCACAGACTGTGAGACTTTTTCGCCATTTCCTGTGGAGTTTTTTTTTTTCTGCGACTAACCGACTCATAATAATTTTGGTCGACTAAGCCTCTTCTCGTCGACTATTAGGGGGTAGCCCTAGTCTTTAACTAACTTTTTCAGGGCAAACTAGTCTCATATGAATGAGGCTTTAGTGATTGCCATCACCATTCCTTGTAGTACAGCATCTTTGTTTTCTTGGTCTCATATTTCAGACACAATATTAAATATATTTTAAAAACATTATGACCACCTGCCTAATATGCTATTGGTTCTCCGCATGCTGCCGAAACAGTGCGGACCTGCAAAGGCATGGACTCTACAAGCCCCCTGAAGGTGTCCTGTAGTATTTGGCACCAAAACGTTAGCAGTAGATCCTTCAAGTCCTGTAGGTTGTGAGAAAGAGCCACCGTGAATTTGTTGGTCTAGCACATTCCATACCTTCTGTTGGCTCGGACCAGATGGTATTGCCTTCATTGTCCCATGCATCGATGAGCCTTAGGCGCCCAACACCATGTCGCTGGTTCGTAGTTTATGAGCCATAACAATTTGGCCCTTGTCAAAGTCGCTCAGATCTTTATTCCTTTCCATTTCTCCTGCAACCAACATGTTGATTATGAGAGCTGCTTACCATCTAATCTACCTTAATTAAGACCTTAATATGTGGCCTTGTTAGGAGATGATCAAAAATATTCGCTGTGACTGGTTATAATATTTTGCCTCATCAGTGTCTTTCAGCATTAGTGTGTTGTTGATACTTCTGCATTCCTGCCATTTTCAGTGTGCAGTTAATGTACACGAGGGCCGATCTGAGCTACACTGAATGCACATTTCATTTGCCACACAATTATATTTGACATCTTAATATGTGGTGTTTACATGTGTGAATGCATACTGAGTGGCTGAGAGGGTGTTTCCATGCTCACGCTGCATGGATGTTTTTTTTTCGTCAGTGTGAATGTCCAGGAAGACGTGTATTTTTAGAGTCTCATTTCGTGCATGAGTCACAGTGAGTGATGTGCTTGTGCACGTGTGCTACTGCGTAAATTCTACAGCCCAGCTACACTCGTAGTCGTCTTTTGGTAATTGCTCGTCCCGTCCTCTCTATTGTTGAGTCTGCGCCGCAAGCTCACCCGAGGAGAGAAGCTCATGCAGTCTCTGGCTAATTCATCTCATTATGGCCTAATCAGAGAGGCGCACGTGGCATTTAGCCTGATTTCTGCAGATCAAAGACACCACTGTGTGTTCATGGGAGTCTTTCATTAAGCCACGTTCACTCTCTTGGCAACTGGACTGCGCAGTTCCAGGAACGTTAACAACACAATTGTAAAGAAAACAGGGAAGAAAGAGTGAAAGGTTGCACTTGAGGGGAATTGAAATTCAGCGTCTGGTCTAACATCAGTTCTTAGAAATGACTCATATCTCTTTTTAGAGCATGGGATTTGTACATAGCCTATACACACCTATACATACAGCCATACTCAGTACATCAGTACCTAAAAAAATGTATTTAAAATAAGATCAATTTACCCGAGAAGCAAAAAAGTACACAAGGTAAATAATAATAATAATTATAATAATAACAATTATTTTCCATTTAAGATAATAGTCTTTAAACATAAAATAAATGACTGGGATTCAATAGTTTTATTATGCTTCTTTTTTTTTATTTATTAAATTTGCAATGCCTCATGGGATGAGTAATTCATTCTCTCTTAAAATAATTTAAGTATACAGTCTTGTACATTTGTTTGATTTAAATTTTTTGCTCTTTAGCAAAGAATTTCTTTAAAAAAAAAAGAAAATAAATAAATAAATAAACAAGTAGTTAAATGTGAAGGATAATTGCAGAACTAAAGCTGCTATTTTTCCCCTGGTATTATCGATCAATCAATCAATCAATCAATCAATCAATCAATCAATCAATCAATCAATCAATCAATCAATCAATCAATCAATCAATCAATCAATCAATCAATCAAAGTGGGCAGTCACATATTGCATAATATAAATTGCCGTTTTTTAATTGTGTTTTTTTTAAATAAATTAGTACTTTTATTCAATAAGGGCACATTAAATTGATCAAAAGTGTCAGTAAAGGCATTTATAATGTCACATAAGGTTTCTTTTTCTTTCTTCTTTCTCTTTTTTTCTTTAAAGCTGCAGTCCGCAACTTTAAAAATTATCCAAAATAAATTTGAGCAAGTACATAACCAGCCAGTGTTCAAAACTATCTAATTATCTTGTCTCGATTCACAACAGCAAGCTTTTAATAATGTTTTAAAATAAGAGCGACATGGTGGATTTCCGTGGGAAATTCGAGCATGCAGCAGTTCGTCTGTGCATCATTACGTCACGTCCGTAAACAGAAAGGAAGAAGTCCAGACAAGTCGGTTTTATCACGTGAAGATATGCTGCTGGTAGCGGCACATTTATAGTCTTTTCTCACAGCAGCTGAAATAATTAAACTTATCATTTTGATGGCGGATTGTAATCCAGAAAGGTCCAAATGACAATCATCAGTGACAACTGGAGATTCACCCGTAGTCAAAAAGCAAAATACTTTGGACTGTGGAGTGGATACAGAGATTGAAATCAACAGGTGATTCTAATACACACTAAATACACATAGTCGTGCAATGCTGATGTTGTTAACATTAACAATTTGAGAACAATATAACAGTAATAATAATTTGCACGGTTTGATGTGATCCGAGCTAAGCGATCGTTAGATTTAAATTAATCATCATTAGCAGCGCAATTTATTGTAGGCCTGATGCTTTTTTCCACAGTTGGTCAGAACAAAAGTGGCAGAAATGTTACTTACTTGTTCAGATGATATTTTCCAGTGGAAATTCTTATATTGGTCAAATTTTCAAGACGTAGAATCTGTGATTCTGAAGTACAGTATCCACACCGGTGCGGTGACTGACAGCAAACATTAGATTCATCCGCGCTGACGAGCTGTGCCGAGGCACAACGCACGTACAGATATCTATTCCGCATATGACTGCAATTGCAGGTTTCAAACAAGAGATGGTGACAAAGAGGAAAAATCGCGGACTGCAGCTTTAAGTTCTGGTATAAAAACATCCTCAAAAAAAAAAAAATCAGTTTCCAAAAATATTAAGTAGAACAACTGCTTTCAGTATTAATTATAATAAAAATGTTACTTGAGCATATAATAATACAATTTTACTTAAGCTACTTAAATTCTTAAGGATCATGTGACACTGAAGACTGGAGTAATGATACTGAAAATTCAGTTTTGCCATCACGGGAATAATTTGTTAGAATATTTCACAAAATGTCTGCATTTGTGATCAGATAAATGCAGCCTTGGTAAGCATTAGAGACTTTTATCAAAAACATTAAAAAATCTCATAAACCCTAAGGCACTGAACAGTAAGTGTTTGTTCTGGTTCAATTGCCAACACATTTCTCTTGTTTGAAGCATAAACATCACTAAATCAATTAATAAATGCAGCATACATAATTACATGAATAAATAGCCACATAGAATAGTGGCTGTATGAATGACCATTGATACACCTGCTCTCTCTTTCTCTCTCTCTCCATAGTTAGCAGAGTGTTAATATGTGTAGAGCAAAGCACAGTGGGGAGTGAGCTTCCTGAAGAGCTGTTGACTGCTATGTCAATGAGAGGATCATTACTGAACGCTGACAGCTCTGATCACTGGGAGAAGGGCTAAATCAGACTAAATTGCGTTATAGCCACCTCCACCTTCCATGCTCCAGCCCGTCCCACACTCCCTCCATTCTCTGGAAGTAAACCAAGAGCGTTAATTGCAGACCTTGAGGGATGCGACGAGGGGAGGAGAACAAGACGAAGAAGAAAGTCATGGGAGGAGGGAGAGAAAAGCATTTGTGTTTTGGCTACATTGATATCTCCTAACCATCTCAGGTGGAAAGGAATCCCATGATCCCACCGTCTCTTCCTTTCCATCCCACAAAGCACATTCTACATCCCCCCTGAAACATTTCCCGATTCAATATCAAAGTGGCTTTTCTTTTTTCCTTATCAACCGCCAGGGTTTAAACTACAGAATTAGCTTTGAAAATTAACCACATAAATTAGAGTGAATTGCAGTGTTATTTCTAGATAGCCTGTGAGGTAAAATCCACAAAACACACTGACAGACTTGTTACAATAAAAGCAAATGTGTGACAGAGGCTGCTTGAGAACAAGCTGGAGATTTGTTGGAAGAGTGTGTGGAAAACAATCAAGTTGAGCAGAAATCTTTTCCACATCCACATTTTCCATTTGAGTGAGAAATAGCTGTTTGGGCGTAATGGTATATTGGAAAAGCAACAAATGACCCTGTTAGGGGAGGTGATGGTGTCATTACACACACACACACACGTGCATATACACATACGCCTGCAGTTCTAACCGGCTTTAAATGAAAAAATATGAGAGAGATTTCCAAAGCAGAAACGGTGGTGTACCGAGAATGGGAGAGAGAGAGAGATAAACCAGAAAAGACAAAGAGCGATAACTTCATGCTATCTCATAAAATACTCCATGATTTCAAAGAGTTCATAATTGCATCTCATAACCCACACATGAATATGAAGGGAAGATGTGAGAGTGCACACAGAGAATTAGATTCACGCTCTGTGGATGCTACGTCTCCACCTCCAGTCTGGTGCTAATGTGCCCAGAGGTTGACTCCTGATAAACCATGAGCGATTGGACTCAACCAGAGAAAAGCAGCCCCTTAGCACTGCGCATTTCAATTTGCTGCAGTCCCCCACATCCGCCAAGCAGAAACACAGATAACGGAGCAATTTTCCCACAGACATCATCTGCACATCCCAGACCGCCATTATGCCATTTATAACAGCTCGGAAGTGTTTTTACCTGACAAAAGGATGTTTTTTTAAATTTTTGGCATAACGTTGAGCTTCTGTGCATTCTTGGAATAAAATCAATTTCATTTCTCTGCAAATTGGTATTTTTCATTTATAAAGAGGCATAAAGTTATTTTCAGTGCAGACACATTTGCCAGAATTGGATCATTCAGATGGGGAATAGACTCGTAAGTACAATTTTGTTTCCTGGAATATTTTCACAATGAACTGGGCAGCTAGGAGGGATAGCATGATGATACACACTGGCACTGCTCATTCATATTTAGCCCGCACTGACCCGTGGCTTCCTGGTTGTATTTCTATATTTTCTATTAGTCTGTTTGAGCTTTTCCTGGAATATCACAGGACTGTCGGATATCGGTGTCAAATGAAACCAAACTGTGTTTAAAGGGTTTGTTCACCCAAAAATGAAAATTATGTCATTAATTACTCACCCTCATGTCGTTCCACACCTGTAAGACCTTCGTTCATCTTCGGAACACAAATTAAGATATTTTTGATCAAATACGATGGCACAGATGCCCAAAAAGGTACTAAAGACATATTTAAAACAGTTCATGTGACTACAGTGGTTCAACTGTATGTTATTAAGCGACGAGAATACTTTTTGTGTACCAAAAAACCCCCCAAAATAACGACTTTATTCAACAATATCTAGTGATGGGCGATCTCAAAACACTGCTTCATGAAGCTTCGAAGCTTTACGAATCTTTTGTTTTGAATCAGTGGTTCGTGGGCCTGTATCAAACTGCCAAAGTCATGCCCCCCAGTGGTGAACCACTGACATTTCGAAACACTTATAACGTAACGAAGTCATGTGAAATCACATGACTTTGGCAGTTTGATACACGCTCCGAACCACTGATTTGAAACAAAAGATTCATAAAGCTTCGAAGCTTCATGAAGCATTGTTTTGAAATCGCCTAACATTAGATATTGTTTAATAAAGTAATTATTTAGTTTTTTTTTGGCGCACAAAAAGTATTCTCGTCGCTTCATAACATTAAGGTTATACCAGTGTTGTCACATGAACTGTTTTAAATATGTCTTTAGTAGCTTTCTGGGCATCTGAAAGTGTTAATTATCTTGCTGGCAATGCAGGTCTCACTGAGCCATCGGATTTGATCAAAAATATCTTAATTTGTGTTCCGAAGATGAACAAAGGTCTTAAAGGTATGGAACGACATGAGGGAAAGTAATTAATGACAGAATTTTCATTTTTGGGTGAACTAACCCGTTAACTGACGTAAAACCCAAAAAACTACAGATCAATCAATGACTGGGCAATTAGGAGTGTTTTTTTGATGGCTAGTCGAACAGTTTCAGGCTTACACATTCTAAAAGAGAGAGTTAAAGTGCAAAAGAGGGAAGCTTCTGAAGGTTCATTCTCCCTCTGTTTCCTACTCAGGAATACACTATATCACTACGGCAACCTGCTAAGAGGTTACTATAGTTACAGTGCGGCGTTCCACAGTGGAGTGGTGCATTGATAAACAGTGAAGAGGAAGAAACAGAGGAGAGAATGGAGGGTGAGAGAGCACTGTGTTGACAGTGATTCGTAATTTGCTCTCTCTCTTATAAAGGCAGCAAGTCAGAGATGACAATGAAGAAATGAAGAGGAAGATGAGAGCGATGACCCGGCTTCAAACGCTGAACGCGTTCTTTTAATCAGATGCACAATGAACGCAGTTGCCCGAAAGGTTAATTAACAAATTTCCCTCTTTTGTTTATTTTTTTAACGAAGCTCGTCTAGAATGGCTAACAAAAGACAGCTTGTGGACTTGTCTGTACGGATCGCTGTGACTGAAACATTTAGCCTGTTCTCAATACCCGTGATTGTTATATAAGCTCATGGAATGAAAGATCTAGGTAATCGGAACACGTCTGCTCTCTATGAGTTTCAGAGCCTCTATGAGGTTGCATTGGCTCAGCTAGACGCGCCCACATCAATAATCTTATCTTGGTTGAACAGAGGACTGGAACACTGCCTTTCAATATCATTTAAGCCCCAAAAATAGATGAAAAAGAGGGAAAGAGAGATGAAAGGAGAGTTCCAGGAAGGGGCAGGAAACCCAAGCCCAGAGTCAGCGATTTGTCTCCGAGAGATCAGCGTAATCGGGTAGAGCTCATGGGGAATGAGAGGGGGCTTACAGGAAGATGTTTGCTTACAAGTTTGGAACTTGTAAAATGCAGCAGCAAAATTGCAAAGGGCAAAGGAGGCTACTAATTGATTTTTACTTTGAAATATGCATACTCATGAATGCCAGAGCAGGGCCGCAATGGCAATGAAACGCTTCCAGTTCCTGGTGTTTGCCATCCTGCTTGCTTCTAGCAAGTTGTGAAACATTTAATTGGGCTGTTTTTAGATTTTAGTGACATTTAAGGATCTCGTGAAATTGCTTGACAAATTGCCTATTGACATGTATTCCTAAGATGGCAAACTTTCCAGTTTCTATGCTGATTTGGTGCTGAAGAAACATTTCTTCTTATTATCATTATCAATGCTGAAAACAATTATGCTGCTTAATATTTCTGTGGAAACTGTGATACATTTTTTAAGGATTCTTTGATGAATAGAAAGTTCAAAAGAACATTTATTTGAAATATAAATTTCTTTACTGTCCTTTTTGATCTGTTTTATGCATCCAATAAAAGTATGATTTAAAAAACAATAGTAACACTTTAAAGACTTTACAATGCATTACAAAGCGTTTTAATGCAATAATTGTGTATGCTAAAGCACATTATAATGCATTGAATAACTGTCTGTAACCACAATTATAATACATTATAATTATTATCTATTCATTGTTACACCTTACAAAGCAGAACAAAGAAATTTATACAGGTTTGGAACAACTTGAGGGTGAGTGAATGACAGAATTTTCATTTTTGGGTGAACTATCCCTTTAAAACACATGACAATCAACCAATTTCAGATGAAGAAAGGAAAATGCGACAGGCCCTTCAATACATCCAGCTCAACTTCCTGTTATATAGAGAGATATATGATGTCAAATTCAAATAACAGATCATACTTTTTAAAAGTAAAGTACTGTAAGTTATTCATCTTATGCAACTTACGTTTTCCTGGAAGAGAAAGATTGTAAATTTTAAATGCAATATCCGCTAAAAGTTAGTTTAGTCAACTTTTAAGAGTACTCTAACACACAGATAACCTGAAAGCTATAAAGGACATGGACTAAATCCACATTACTCAACCTATTTTAAGAGACCACATTAAACTCAGTTTCAAATGTGGATGTGGATTATTCATAAAGTGAAAACAGAGATATATAAAGTCAAGGACCCATAGAGGACTCATCGTTTGAACTCTGTGCTCTGGTAAAGGGCTCCAGCCTGGACTGTGCTGATGCTTCATAAACCCCCGTCTAACAGATGAGGAAAGGAGACAGACTCTACTAGGGAAATGATGTATTGGTTTACTGGAGCGGGCAGCGTGAGTGAGCGTAAGAGAGGGAGATGGAGAGGGTAGAATTATGTTGTGTGAGATGTACTCATTTCCCAGCCAAGAGTGCATATGTGTGTGCGAAGAGAGAGAAGGAGAAAGAATAAGTTCAGGGTACCGTAATATCAAAGAGAAGCTGACTCCTATGATTGCTGGCCCATTACTTTTACAGGTTGTTTTTACATGCGTTTGGTAAAAGCCCACACTACAGTAATTTTATAACCACTATGGGAGTCCTTGGCTAACCTTCATGTTAGTGAGCTTCTGTGAGTTACGAAATAAAGAAGCTATGTGCATTCATTTGATTCATATGAGCCACTGCTCTTTCAACCCTCAATTTTTCTTCCTTTTTTACCTCTTTTAACATTTCCTATTCATATGGCAGATGTATTGGATTTGCAGCATAGCCAATAATCCATAACCATTTCTCATCTTCTGCCTTTTATCACACACAGATGCACACACATGCAAAGCATAACCACACACTTATCTGCCTCTTTCAGTTTAACGTGGCCATTAGGTGGCAGTGTTGCTCTGCAATGCAGTTCAAGAACCATAATCCCCTTAACCAGAACCTTAACCAGGCTCCAAATGAAACATCATATTTACTTAATATGACACACATGCACCTACTCATACCCAAATTTTTCAAATTCTCTTTAAATTTAAGTCACGTAAATATAAATTTAAATAAAATGCAATAAATGCTATCAAATAAGCAGTCTGTAAAATGGAAGACTGGTTGAATGCTTGGTTGAATGGTTAATTATGTGGCATACATCTAGAAACAGGATGTGACTAATACGAAGGAACAATTCAAATACATTTCCCTGGCAACACACATTGGACATGTGATGTCATTACATGCCGTGACTTTAAAGGGATATTTCACCCCAAAATGAAATTCTGCCCTTATTTATGGCTTTCAAAGCCCATATGAAGTCTTTTGTGGATCATAATTTGGAATTGACTGCTCTTTCATACAATTAAAGTGAATGGTGACCATTGCTGAGAAGCAAGATTATAAGTAAATAATCTTGTCCTCAAACAAATTCTTTTGTAGGGGATCAGAAGACTTGAAATATGAGGCATGAAGTACATTAAGAGTGCTTTTAGTTCTTTTTGGAGCTTCATAGCCCTCGTCTTCTTTCACTGTACGTAAGAAAGCAGCTTTGACATTCTGCTAAAGTTCTTATTTAGTGTTGAATGGGGGGAAATAATGTCAAGCAGGTTTGGAATGATTTGAGGATGAGTAAATGAAATTTCGGCGAAACATACTTTTAAACCCTTCAACGGTAATACAAATCGAATGCGAGATGGGTATAATGACACACTTTTTAGAGATCATCTCAACAGTAAAAGGATATTGATAGGAGACACACTAATTGCCTATAATTTTATTTTAGATCGACCTTGTGTGGCATTTTCTCTTCATTTCATTCTCTTTCTGTCTTGCTAACTCTCTACCCACTCTGGTCTTTTCTCATACTAGCTGTACCAATCTGTTCACTTTGCATTCTCTTTCTCTTCTGCATCGCAGTAACCCTTGTACCTTGTTATTTTTCTCTCCTGTGACAGGGGGCAGACGAGTGGTGTGGTCAGTGTAAAACCGGCCTTGGAGATTTCCTGAAACAAAACAACCCAGAAGCCCCAAACTATGG
>RJVU01036043.1:2091244-2140380 GCA_003731715.1 Anabarilius grahami
CACACACACACACACACACACACACACACACTTTACCTGCTCTCTTTTCTCCTCTCACACACTCTCTTTGACATCCCCTTGCACCCAGAAACTCACAGTCTCATGTTTTCCCCAGTGTGTTTTCTATTATATTGAGGGTGAACCATCTTTGCTCTCAACATAGTCCCCAAGAATCCTCTTACAAAAGCACCTCCTACCCACCTCTTTCTCTTCTTTGCCCCTGGGTAGAGGTGGGGAGGAGGGGAAATAATACATAGCACTGTAACCTTTACACAGCGTCCATTCAGATCAGTCTCTTTTCCCTCTCTGTCCCTCCTCAGCAGTCTGCATTCATGCCTTTATGTTGTGTTACAAGAGGTTGGCAGTAGTCAACAGGAGACAGATCAATATCAAGCCCCAACTCCCCACTCTCTCCTAAAATTGGTTTTGCAGTCTGTCACAGCGAGACCTATCACCAAATTGAGATTTATATGATGAGTGAATTCAAAATGAAAGCCTGGTTGGGTTTTATTCAATTTCTAATATGGATATGTTTCGGTAAACAGTGGGAACATTGTAACAAATTTTATTTAAATTTTTTTAATTAGTATTATTTTTAAAATCTTTAATCATGTTATTATGTTTCTGCTGGATTCTGCAGGATTGATTAGTGAAAGTTGATGTAGATAAACTGCTCATGGCTGTCTAGATCATTTAGGTTCGTCCACCACTGAAGTATGAATCTCATTGACAGTGTGGATATACTGTATATACATGCTCAGCCTGGTTTCATTGTTAATACATAGCTCTTAATACATAACTTTTGTAGACACAAAACATACTTTTTGTATGCTTGAATAGATGCTCAAACATAAAATATGAATGTATTGGCAACATTTAATCAGTACTATTACATTTGTACAGCTACAAAACGTTAAATATTTACGAATCTTTCATAGCATAAAGATATCTGTATAATTTCAGTTTTTATAGATAAATGTAAGATCCCATAACCCTACACCCAAACCTAAACATACCCATTTTATAGAGAATAAAAAAAGACTAAAAGGTAATGGACAGATACTGTATGTGTAGAAAAATTATAATTTTAGCAACAATATAGCACTAAAAAGATATTTAGAACCACTAATCCTACTTCTACCCCTAAACCTACCCATAAATAGCCTATTTCTTAAAACTACGTTTTACCAAAAGTAGTTCAAATGACAACGTGTTGGATCTCTTCCTTGCAAACGTATGGATTTTAAAGATTTGAAATACAGCGAACAAATAAAATGTATGTCTTTTGTGAATTTATGTTGTGTTTTGGGGTATTTTATCATTCTATTGTCAGTCGCTGTATGGGCAAACGCCTTTTGCGTCTCATGGCAAACAAAATAAATATTACAAAATGGTTAAACGATGAAATGTTATTCATTTTAAAGTGATGGTTCATTGCGATTTCAGTTTTTAAGTGTGTAATGTTGCTGTTTGAGCACAAACAACATCTGCAAAGTTACGACACTCAAAGTTCAATGCAAAGGGAGATATTTTCTTTTAAACAATTCTCTGTTTAAGGACTACAACAAATGGCTGGTAGGGACTACAACGAGATTCTTCCCGGGTTGGTGACATCACTAACCCTAAAATTTACATAAACCCTGCCCCCGAGAACACGCAACAAAGGGGTGAGGCCATGTTATTGCAATACAGTACGCAACACAAATGCAATAGCATGTCATAAAAGCAAGATGACAACATGACAAATTATAACTTTAACTAAACTAAACTATACCTGTTTTATCTTCATGCATCATATATTCTCTGGCTCTGTAAGCATCTTATAACAGTTCCCAGATTATCATGACAGAATATGCTAATCAAAAGATATCTCACATCAGCTACATAAATTCATTAACTAACCATTCAGAAATGTCACTTTCTGACAGTGAGTCTTTCAGTGAGTCTTTGTGAGGTAATCGGTGCAGCTAACACTATGTGCTAACATGAGCTCTTGAAACTCTGCCCTCATTAGCTCATTTGCATTTACAGGGACACACACAAAAACGGTGCGTTTTTGCTCACCCTCAAAAAGTGACAAATTTAACATGATATAAAAAATGATCTGTGGGGTATTTTAAAGTGTAGTCTTGTTTAACATTATGTGATCCTCCAAAACGAGTTTGCAGCAGAACAGAGTGAAATGTTAAATATTTCATATTAAGTAAACTGCCTTTAATAAATGTGACTGAAAACATGTCATTAAATGACTTGATTTTAATATTCATAAATAGGAATACGTACAAATTTGTATGTCTGTAAAGTTGTTCTTACGTAAATAATTTCCGTTTTAGTGCTGTCAATACGTCAATATTGTACGTTTCATTGTGTATGAAAACGTAAGTAAATGCATGTGTGGTAGAACTACACTTTACGTAAAAATTCACACGTATTTTTGTGAGATCACATTGACATGCTTAATGTCAGCCGTGTAGGAACCCTAACCTGATATGATACGAAGTTTCCAGCTACAGGTAATTTATTTTGGTTTACACTACAAGCGAAAACAATGAACATACAGTATTTGTATTCTATGTTTTTAGACTGACTGTTCAAACTGCAAGTTTGTGGCCAGATCTGATTCTGTTCAGACTGTATTCACTTTTACAAGCAAATGTTTTAATGTCTTGCCATTGATTACATTGTTCATAAGTGCAGTATCTAAATATGAACACATTCAGCATAAACAACAGAGTAAAAATGGGAAAAGGTGATATACCCTCAAATGACAAGGTTATATTTAGAACCTTAAAGGGGCTATTCATTATAGAATCATTTACTGGTTCCCATCATGGCATCTTTTTATATATTTCATTTAAATTTTTATTTGTAATAATTTTTTTATGAATTAAACAGCTTGCAAACATCACTAAAAAAATTAAATAACCTGTTAAACAAGAGAGTTTTATACAATCATTTAAGACATTTCTCCTTATATAGAACCTTCTTGTCAAAATGGTTCTTTAAAATTGAGTCAAGAACCCCAGAGTTCGATTTAGAACCTAATTTTTCTAAGTGTGATAATAGAGCACTAACAGAGCAGTGTTTTTCAAACCATGCTGGTATTCTTCCTCTTCAGATAACAACAACAACAAAATAAATAAATAAAATAAAACTCCAAGTTCTAATAAACCAAAGCCCAAGAGATCATCAAAAATTCTTATGGTTACGGCTGGTTATGAAAAAAAAATGATCAGAGAGATCACATCACACCTGATTAGGATGTAGTACAATTACAATCTTTAGGGTGAATGTAGAAATGTGTCTCGTATGCTTATAATGGCTGTTACATCACTGTTTAAATGTGCAAAAACCTAAAATAGATTGATGAAGAGAAAAAGAGTCTCTCATGCAGTTCCCCAAACCCCCCAGCGTATAGGATGGACAGCCAGGGTGACGTCCGTCTTGGGCAGGGCTCTGATAGACTATTGGGAGGAGTATGTTGGGATGAGCAATGGACCTCCGCCTTGATGAAGCCTGTCGGCATCTGATAAAGTATGCATACATCACATCTTACATGATATATTATCCAGTTTCAGACTGCACTGGCATGAGAGACCTAACCAAGTAGCCGGCACACACGCTCTCTTCAAGAGCGCACAACTGCATTGATAAGTGACTGGCAGCTATGTGAACTGGAGTGGATGGAAAATGCTAAGAGTAATGTGTGAATGTAAAGGTCAGCTAGGCATTTTGTACAACTGAATGGAGGAAATGAGGGATGCGGCATTTTCCCCTTGGGGCTAGGAGGTGAACGTGACATTGATGTGTTTCCAAAGAATGGTAATATGTTAGGGGGCTAGTGTTCTTAATGTGAACGTGTCCAAGGTTAAACAAGACAGCTGTAGCTATTCAGAACAGCTAAAATCACTGAAATAACAGCTAACTTAAAGGCATAGTTCACCAAAAAATGAAAACTCTGTGACTATTAAAGCACCCTCATATTCCAAACCTGTATAACTGTATAATTTTCTTTTATGGAACACAAAAGAAGATATTTTGAATGATGTTTCAAATGTTTTTATTTATTCAGTGTTAAAAGAATCCAAAACAACACTGAACCTCTTTCACTTTCATTGTAAGGACAGAAATGCACACATATCTTCTTTTGTGTTCTGCAGAAAATAGAAAGTCATACAAGTTTGGAACGACATGAAGATGAGTTGATGATAAAATTTTGTTTATAGCCCAGAATGAACACTTTATTGTGTCTGTGAGTTTTGGACTATTCAAGGCCACTTCAGTAGTTATAAAAAGTTATTCACAGATGTTTGATGGTAGAACTCTACTTCACTCTATTCGCTAAACTCTGCTGTTATGTGCAGACTATTTGTGGGTTTCAAATGTTAAATTTCTTTTGAATATCAACATTATAAGACTGTCAAAAATGAAAGAAAATAGTTTGTTTTATGTCGACTGCTTTTCAGGGAACATGAGAGCATTGGAGTCGAATCAAAGCTCCATCTGAGGAAGATCAAAGCCGTATTGATTCTCCTGTTATTATATGCAGAACACCTGATGAGAAATGTGTGTATTCTATCTTCAATAGCAGCCATCCTTGCTGTTTATGGTTTATCTGATAATCCAGCGTCCTTGTGGGTCCGTTTCCCTTTAAACATTCTTTTGACTATAAGGAACACTGCACCTACATGTCAAATCTGCTAGCACTTTATTATGATGGTCCCCCAAAAGACATTCTACCTAGTATAAGTAACTTTGTAAGCATGTCAACTTATTCTACAAACCCTAACCCTATCGTCTACTAAAACTCAACTAATACTCTAATGAAAGTTAGTTGACACGTAGGTGCAACGTTACTTGTAGTCAAAATAATGTCTAAAGTGGACCATCAAAATAAAGTGTTACCCAATTGGGGATAATTTCATACCTCAAATGACTGGCGGCTTTCGAGAATATAGAGATGTATGTGGACTTTAGTCTTATCTTCGAAGATATAATGTTGACATTAGCAGCGGTCACCTGTGGCACAGCTGACATATTGCAATGAGATGTGTATGATTGTCTTGACGTGACTTTAGCAACAGGCTTGAATGTTCATTTGCTGAGTCATCTGTCAGCGATGCCAGGGACGAGCCCTCAATACCGACGTTATTTGACAGTAGCATCTATATGATGGAATTAATAGGTCCTTCCATGCCCTCGACTGCAACTCAGATTATAACAAGGTTAATAATATATCAAAACGTGCATTTTATTCACAGCTGTGGAAGGTTTAATCATAATCCTATAGCACTTATGGTAAGGTAAAAGTATTTCTGAGGTTATTTGTTGCATAAACACAGATACACACAGACACATGGACAGTTAATCATCCTTGACTAATGGAGACCCGTAGATGAAGCAGTTAACGCTCGACTGGCTCTTCTATTTCTCTCTGTCTCTGTTTTTTTTTTTATGCCGCTGAAGTACACCAAGCAAAAATAACTTTCATTCACACACTGCCTGTTATGAACTCAAGCCAAACCTGAAAGCTTTCTCCATCAGGTGTGTGTGTGAGCCCATGCAAAAGTCTAAGGTAATAACTGGCAATTTGTCTATTAAAACTGACTTACTGAAGTGACTGATGCTATTACCAATATTTCAGCTCAGTAAACATTTGAGTATGATTTTATTAGCATTTTAATCTGTATTAGCTAGCACATTTAGACCTTAAAACAACAACAACATTGTATTGGTAAAAGTTTGCACTTTAGACATGCTACTAACTATAAGTAACTGTGCAACTACATGTCAACTAGCAGTCATTAGAGTACTAGTAAACCGTCTGCTTAATATCTGCTAACAGTTTATTTTGATGGTCTCCCAACAGACATTCTACTGAATATAAGTAACTTTGCATGTCAACTTATTCTACTAACCCGAACCCTAACACCTAACCCTAACAGTCTAATACTCTATTTGATATGTAGATGCAAAGTTACTTATAGTTAGCAGAATGTCTGAAGTGGACCATCGAAATAAAGTGCAACCTATAAATATAACTGTGAGGGTTTTTTAGTCCTTTTTTGGAGTTTTAGGTCATTATCTGCAGATATAGCTACATAAAAATTCATTTAAAAGATCAAAATGGTACAAAAAGTTTTATAACAACATAAAGGTGAATAAAAAATAAAAGCAGCACTAGTTAGTTTTGTACTTTTAGACCTTAAAAATATATGTAAATACAATAAAAGAACAAATATTGTATTGGTTTGTAAATGACATAGACAAAGCATTTTATTTAACCTAGACATGAACGTGGGCTCGATAAGAGCTTTTTTTTTTTTTGTCTTTAATGAAAGTCGATCTTGTGTTCAATGCAAATAAATAACAGCAAATGAGTTTGGAACAACATACGGATGAATAAATAAAAGCAACTTTAGCTAGTACTTTTAGACAAAAATACAGCACAGTGTTGTATCGGTTGGTTGCTTGCTTGAATCCCAAGCATTAAATAATGTGTTTCTCGTAAGCGAGACAGCAAATGTGCCAATAAAAAAGGCTTGCGGACAGGTAATGGTCTGAGATTTGCTGATAATTTTTCTCAGTGTTATTAATGCAATTCTTTCCCATCATAGCAGACCCGACCAATGAGTTTATTGGAAAGCTAACAAGATGATATACTGCAGTCTCAAAAGCCTTTCATATCTCTAAGATTAATGTTTGTATTTGCGTGTTATGGGGTGAAGGCTAGCGACGGTGGCAGTGCGACACTTTCAGGACATATTGCAGGAAAATAACTCTTTTATGAGGAGGCGAAATTCTGTTAAGAACGCAAAATGGAGAAGAAAAAAAAAGTAGTTTGCCATAAAATGATTCTTGGGAACTAATAAAGCAAAGAGGAAAGGTTATGTTTTGCATTCAATCTTTGTACTCTCCAACACCTTACTTAGTCTTTTTTTCCCTTTTCATTTTAAGTGGACCAGCCTTTGATCAGCGAGCGTCGGGATTTGAATATAAGCTCTAGGCTTTTTAGAAATCTAATAATGAGATGATGAAAAGTAGCTTGTTTTAATAGGTAGACGTTGGGAGCATTCCAAGTTCTGATGACACTCTGAGTAAATCCAAGAGGATAACAACCTCCTAAAACACATTGAGTTAGCAAGGCTAAAAATGTCCATCAAGCCGATGAAAATAACTCTGCAGAAGCTCACAATTGAAAGAAAGGTGGCATAAGCTAAACTCGAGCGGGTTTAAGGACTGTCAGAGTACGAGAGAGGAATTCTGGAAGAGATGTGAAGAAATGCCTTGCAGGTTTCTGGTGTGCGTGTGGCACTCGTTCCAGAGCAGAAGGTCATGGCTCTCAGTGCCGTGGCCATAATTAAAGCCCTTGTCCACACAAGCAGAAGTCAAGTGTCCTGTCCTTGTGCTGAGGAGAACAGTCGAAGGCTGGGAGAAAGCGAGCAGTGGAAATGTTCTCTGACATTTAAACTGAATCCCTCAAGACAATGTCTTACATCCTGAAGCACAAACTCTGAGGAGTGCAAAGAGCAAATGAACAATACAAATTTACAATCACTATCAATAAGATCAACCTTTTTCCCAGTTCTCAAAGCGGTCCAACAATGTCAGTCATTCAGAACTTATCAAGTGTGTGTGGTCTGCGAGTGTCCTCACACTCAAATGTCCTCACTAAAACCCACCGGGGACTTCCGTCATTAGATAAAGCACTGGATAAAGAAAGAGTCATCCATAAATACATGAGTGAGGAAGATATGAGCTGGATCTCTCCAGCCCCACTCACTGACCTACAGCAAGAAAGACTTTCAGTCTCCTAAGAGAGTGGCGCTTTCTATATCTCAGGTGCCGTTCCTGGATCAGCCTTGGGCTTTCAATACTTTCTCATCATCACATGCTTGAAGAGGAACCAGGAAGGGAATTAAACACACTGAAGGCCCCGAAGGCCCTTTCACACTAAATGTGGAACAAAAAAGTGCAAAATTACATGTTCACGAAAAGAGCAAAATTAATATTGGAAGGGCTGAGCATAAAACACATTTACTCCAGTACAATAGATGGTGCTGTTCACATTTTAGTTGGCCTGCCATCCAGCTATCACAGAGGAGAAGACTTTAGCTGAACTGCCATATAGCGAACTAGAGGTTGTGGCTAGAAGGGATACAGCTACGGCCGGAAGTGAGGCAAAATTTCAGGATAAATAACAGTAAATTAAATTTGCTACTTATCAAATTGTGTTTTATTAACATCTACACCTACCCCAACCCTAAACCAGTTATTATATACAGTTAAAAAAAATAAATAAATATTAAACTACGCAATATTGATGTGTGCATGTCCAGTGGCCGTAACTGTATCCCTTCTAGTCTTTACCCTAACTAGATTATATAAACTAAATGTATATTGTCACAGTGTGTTAAGGCAGGTCGACGAAGACGAACAGGTCAATATAAAAATACTCCAAGTTTAATGAATACAATCCAAATGGGCAGACAGGCAGGAACAACACAACTTAACAGTGATCGGACAAAGACTGTGTGAACGGAAGGAACATAATATTACATAACAAGGGTAATTAATAGAACACAGCTGATACAAATGAACTAATAATGAGGAGCGGGAAAACAGAACAAAGGAACACAAAGAGTGTGACAAACTAAAAGTCTATAATAATGAAACTAAACAGAACATAACCGTGACATAACGCCCCCTCCGGCAAGGCGTGACCTCGCGCCGTAACAGGACGAAGACAGGGCAGCCGACAGAGGACCGGAGGAGGCTTTGGAGGAGGACCATGTGAAGATGAGGAACGGGTGAGAGGCTGAGGTGACGTGACTGTGGTGTTAGGACGATGATCCCCTGGCGGTGATGGAAGAAATGGGCCACTGGCACAGACCCAAAGCTCCCCAGTACCAACAGCCCGTGGCGAAGACGAGGGAGGGATGAATCCAGGTGGTGATGTGGCTGACGAGAGCTAGTGGGCCGACCAACATAGGCGTGGCCGATGGATCCGCAGGTGCAGACGGAGAGCCGATGGGAACGAGCGACATCGCTGGTACTGGAGACCCAGGCGATGCCGTGGTGACGACCGTCGAAAGCGGAGCCAGAGTACCCGAGGGCTGAGGTGGAGCCGGTGTGATCGAGGACAGAGGTGACGCTGAGGGGAGGGAGGATCCCGCTGCAGTCGTAGGGGTGGAGGGACGGAGTGCAGCGGGTCAGACCGCAAGTCTGTAACGGAAGTGGGGAGACGACTGACCAAGGGGGAGCCGGCAGGACGTGGGAACCCAGAGTAACCGCAAGTCCGAGGGTCTCCGGTGGAGTGGAAGGTGGGAGGAGCCAAAACGGAGCAGACAGGTCGACGGGCCAAGATGGAGCGAAGAGTTCAGAGGCCAGAGCCGCAGGATCCTCTCGCAATGGCACTGCAGGTGGTAACACGACCTGTGGCTCGACGTCAGAGTGGGGCTCCCACAGAGACGGTGCAGGGCTGTGGACATCCGGCAGCGGCGTGGTTGGAGGACTGGCTGAGCTCTGGGTTGATGGAGGGGGTGAGGATCTCGACGACGTGACAGTGAGTAACACACAGTCCATACAGCCATTAGTACTGTTCAGAAACATTGATGATGACGATGATACCGGGTGGGAGATGGTAATTCCTCACTGAAGTTGATCAGCCAGTCCTCATTTTCCATCATCGTGACTCCCGTGTCCGCTGATGTCGCTGGCTCACACCTCTGGTCAGACTTGCGATGGAGCTACACTTCCGGGGGCGAGGGTCAGCCCTGTCCTCTTCTCCTCGGGCTCTGGCTGACCCATCGTGGCGGGTGATAGCTCTCCGCCTGCGGGGGGCACACGCTAGTTCTCCGCGGTCGGTGTTGATACGGGCTCTGGGTCTGGCTGTGTTCCAGATCGCGACTTGACGCTCTCCAGACACCTAAAGAGTTTCTCTCCAGTTCATTCCAGTGGTGTCTGGAAGGTCGAGATGTTGGTGGAATGTTGCCCCGATCCGGAACAGGGTCTTTAGGGTCTCATCGTCCAAGGAGCTGGTGACGGCCAAACAAATAAAGTTATGAAAAAAAAAAAAGGTTATGGCTCTCCTGAACGTGTGTTAAGGCAGGAAGATGAAGACGAACAGGTCATAATAAAAATACACCAAGTTTAATGAATACAATCTAAACGGGCTGACAGGCAGGAACAACACAACTTAATGTAACGGTGATTGGACAAAAACTGAGTGAACGGGAGGAACATAAGTAGCAAACATAACAAGGGTAATTAATAGGACATAAGTCCATAATAATGAAACTAAACAGAACATAACTGTGACATATAGGGGCGGTTTCCCAGACAGTGATTAAAGCTAGTCCTAGAATAAAATGGCCTTTTAATCCAGATTAACAGAAATCTGCTTTCTCTGTCATGGTTTAAAACAGTCCAAGACTTAGTCTAGTCCAGAGTTTAATAAGCTGATTTCCTGGAGGAAGACTAGAGCTACTCCAGGACTAAACTGAGCTGAGGCTTAAATTAAACCTACCAGGAGGCAGGTTTAACTTCAGATTAACGTTGTGTTTCAAAGAAGATGCATGTATTACTTGATATATATATATATTGATATACACTGTGTGTGTGTGTGTATATATATATATATATATATATATATATTTCTTTTTTTTTTTTTGGTGCTGTTCACTTTATTTAAACAATTTATTTTGATGTAACACCATTGTTTCTGGTTCAAATGTAATTGCTTCATGTTAAATTGACTTGAAATGGTTACTAGAACTCACTTGAAGTTTTCATTTTGAAATAACATGTTTCAGTCAAGTAACCAATCAAACAGGACTTTCACTTCCCATCATGCTTTGCACCGGGCTGAAGTGAGAGAGTAAATGTTGAAAAAGTGTTATTTTATGCATTTTTTAAAAAGATGAGAGTATGGAGAGACTTCTTACTGTTTAATGTTCTATTAGGTAAAAGTTTTTGTTATGTTTGTGTTTTTTGGAGATTACCATTGTGGTGAAGTGTAGAGCTTTTGCTTGGATTGAGGACCTGCTAACAAAAATTGTGTATTTTCAATAGTGAAGCATTCACTATAGTAGTGCTTTGAATTAAACCAGCCCATTTCTACCAAATCAACTTCTATCAAACCAAATTATTTCTAGACTGCCAACGCCGATTATCACGTGTGTAAATAGTTATGTTTAGTTTGTTGCTATGTAAATTATTATATATATATATATATAGAATTCATCTATTTAAATAAAATTCATTACAAACAGATTTCCAGGCATTTCTCTTTTTTCCGCCTGCAGTTGATGTATTCTGCTTGCTTTAAAAGAACTGTCTCTTGTTTAGTAAAGTTTTTTATTATTATTGCAGTCTTCTTCTGCTGCCATTGTTTTCCTTGTATTTGCTTCTCAGTTCCATGCAATTTTAAGCTTTTGGTTCATTCCATGTTTTACAGGCAACCTCTCTCATGCTAATTCAGATTAGCTCAGTTGGTTTTAAATTAATCTAGTTTATTTTAATTCAGGACTCCATAATCCAGGTTTTAGTAATCTGTACTTAATCTGTGTTTCAGAAAGCCATTTTTTAAGACACAATTAACTATTCTAGATTAAGGCCTATCCTGGCTTAATTTAAACCCTGTCCGGGAAACCGCCCCATATAGTTTGGGGTTAGTAAAATTTAGTTTTTGAAAGAAATTACAATAATACTTTTATTCAGCAAAGATACATTAAGTTGATGAAAATTGACAGTAAAAACAATGATACAAACGATTTCTACGTCCAGTAAATCCTGTTTTTTTTTAAAATTTATTTCTATTAATCAAAGAATCCAGAAAATTTACAAAAATATTAAGCAGCACATCTGTTTTTAACATTGATAATAATATGAAATGTGAAAGGTTCTTTATTAGCATTGATGGTTCCATGAAGAACCTTTAGCATCCATGGAACCTTTCCTTTACAAAAGGTTCTTTACGGTGACAAAAAGGTTCTTTAGATTATTAAAATGTTCTTTACACTAAGAAAAAAAAATGGTTCACATAAGAACTGATCACTTGGGGAACCAAAAATAGTTCTTCTATGGCATTGCTGCAAAACCCCCCTTTTGGAACCTTTAATTTTAAGGGAATAGAATGGTTTCTGGAGGATCATATTGAATACTGGACTAATGGCTGCTGAAAATTAAACTTTACCATATACAGTTATATGGTAATAAAATTTTGCAATATGAAATTGGTTTTAATTTTTTTTTTAGCAAATGCAGCCTTGGTGAGCTTTCGCGACTTCTTTAGAAAGCAATAAAGAAAAATTTTACTGACCCCAAACATTTGAATTTTATATATATATTCAAAGCTTCTAGTCAGTAGCTGCATAACGATTCTTCTTCTTCTTCAAAAAAAAAAATCATTCATCACTTATTATGAAAAAAAAAAAAACAGCGTACAGGTTTGGAATGTCAATGAGTGAATTTTAATTTTGACTTTGAATACATATGCATACAACATTCTGTACAAGCATGTACTTGCATGTCAACTAGATAAAGAGAGAGAAAGCGAGAGGATAATACTCAGACTTAGAGTAGCAGAAGTCAATGGCTTATTTAGTGCCATATGGTGGATATTTAGTGAATTTTTGACTCTTGCATAGGTGTGTGTGTGTGTGTGTGTATTGTTGCCATCAGGTGCCCATCTGTGCCATCTCTACTTCAAAGAAGTAGTTGTTGCGCACTACCTTGCAGACAGATTAATTATTTACACTGCTTTTTAACACAGACAAGCGTTTTGTTCGTAGAGGAAATACAAAACCCTGTTGGAAATCAGCGGGTACACAATCCCATCTGGATCAATGATTAAGAGTGTCACTGCAAGTCGTTTTCAAACTCCCGCTTGCGAATTCACATGAGGCAGGTTAAGTCTCCAGCTAACCTCAGCGGTGAAGGCGGAATAATTTGGTTGATTGTCATTGAAGTGTGAACGCGCATGCCTGCAGATTCACGTCGTCGGCCAATCGGAGCTGCTTTAGAGATAAGCCTGCCCTCTTTCTGCTTGCAGTGTTAATTAAAACTCTTGCACTTCCTAAAACACACACACACACAAAGATAATAGGGAAGACAACTTCCCAGCAGTGCTAAGTCTCCATCTCCTTCACTCTTTCTTATTCAATCCCATCTTTTTCCTCTCGTTCTGACTCTATAACAATCTCTCAATCTTTATTTAAATGGCTCGCCCATAAGTCAAGCTCAAAGCCGTCTCTGCTGGCCCCATGAGAGAGGAATTAAAATCAGCCCTGTCACCCCGTCTCTCCTCATCTAAGAAAAAGAGAGAGGGGGGGGATAAAGCATCTTAGTGCCAGACTTACGAGCAGTCCGTGCTACATCAGGCCTGACAGAGGCTGCAGTTATGAGGCCTGGCTGAGAGATTTATACTCACTTCTTCTATGGCCTGCTGGGAGACATGCGCATGTCGAGATGCTTATGACCCCTCCATATTTATCTGCATTATTGCTGCTGCATTTACCTGCAATGGCAAATTTCTCATGACACTGATTCCCTCAGAGACTAAAAGCCAGGGTCAGGAGGTTACCTCTAAGATAAGATAAGATAAAATAATAAAATAAAAAATAAAAATCTTCCTAAACCCGGACTGGCATTTTGTTCACGAAAAGTGTTTTCAAGTGTTATCCTTGCAATTAAGAGCACACCCAGCTTTATGTTCACAAAATGGAAGATATATACGATTCCTTTGGAATTGGCTGCAACAGCTAAACCAGCTAATACGACACAGCATGTTGAGTCATTTACATAAGGCAAACACTTACTTGAGTTGAGTGCTTTTCTGGCCAACAAGTAAACATGAGGAGTTGTGCAGGCCCTACCTCAAGCACCAACGTGTACAATGTTCGGCCAGAGAGAGGGTTTGTGGGTGGACATCGAGGGATGTGTGTGCCTGTGGGGTAGGGGTGATCGTCCTTGACGTCAAACGTGGAAAGTAATGAGCTCTCAGGTGGGATTTATGGCATGCTGTAACTCTTGAACTCCAGACAGAATGGATGAGAAGAGCAGGCAGAGGCAGCTATTGGCACGAGGCCTGAGATATGTAAAGAGCCAGTCATCTCCTGAGTGATGGAGCCGCCTGCTGCCGCTCTCCCTGCCCAGCCGTCAGAGGCACTGATGTGGTTATGACTTCCTTTCCACCCTAAATCTATCAGAGCTACTATTCTTCAAACAAATCACCTGCGAAGGAATTCATTTGGGATACTTTCAAAACTCCAACGCTTAGGAAGAGAAAGAGAGTGAGAGAGGGAGGACACTCTTCACTTCATGATTTTGTAATCAAAACACTGGTTTCTGTTTCACCAGGGGATACAAACAGAAGAAAGTACATAAGGTAAATTGTCTTAGTCAATGAACCGTGAATGTCACATATTGCTATAAGAAATCATGCTGTTTTTTAGTCTCAACAAACAGGCATTCTTTATTTTCTTTCGAATACAGAACTAGAATTTCATGTCTGGTTTAGCAGCCCACAGGGCCATGGGGGTGCTCTTTTACAAAAGACTTTTACAATACACTCTGCTCCTACCTCAACCCTGAGCATGTGGTTAGGGTATATATATATATCTTTTCAGAGGTTGAATTCTCCCTGTAACCTTCCCCTTAAGTTCCCTCTCTAAAGTCCTTTCTTAGCTGAGCCAGGCTTCCCCAAGGATCACCATACAACCTTGCCTGAAATTGTTCTCAGCCACTCCCTGGTGTGCATGCGTGTGTGTGTTCAAGCATCAGTTTTAGGCCTTTTAATTGCCTGCGACTGTTCCCTCTTACACACACACTGTGTAGCGTGGTGTGAAATGTCAAGATGGTTGCGTGACGGTTTTAGCCATGCGCATAACTTGTGTACGTACACACACAGTTTGTGTATTTGTGAAGATCTTCAATAAATTAATAACACTATGTAGAGTGATTTCTCTTATTGCCACAGTTTACTCGGCTGTAAAGCAGCATTAAATTATGACAACAGGAACTTTTTATTTCTACTTACTGGGAAAAGCTTGTTACTGTTTAGCTAAACAATGTCTTTCTATCTATTGAAAAAAATTGTTTCCCACAGGATTTTGTGAGACTGTGGTGGGTGGACATCGGTTCCTCTAAGGGGTCCTGGGGCATGCCCCGCCGTAGGAAAATTTTGTACATTTTAAATTTAAATGCATAAATCTGGTGCATTCTGAGAGCAAAATTAAGTGACTAGATCAATGAAGAAATTTGTTCTCTTGTAAACAATTTTGTGCTTTAATAGTAATTGATTTATTGGTGATAGTAGGGCACATTATTCACGTGCACGTATATAGTAGGCTAAGTGATAGTTCATAAGTGGTCAAACATGTAGAGTATACATTTAAACCACTACAAATATGTAGCAAAAGAGGTTACCTTTGTTGAATTCATTTATTTCTAGAATAATTAGTATTTATACATCTGTATTTGTGGAACTAATGGTCACTCTTTGATTTGTTAAACACAATCCAGAATTCACTAAACACACTACTTCATTATAGAGAAAAATAACAAATGAATAAAAATGTATAAAGTATGCTAGCTTAATTCTTAAAAAAAACTTTGCACAGTAATTTTATAAAATCTAAATGTTAATAAAAAGTTTAAAATTCTATTTGTATTCTTATGAAATAAAAAAAAAAACCTATATTAGATTTATATGTGAATGTAAAGATTTATATGAATTTATAATATTGTAACATTAAAAGACATTTATTTGAAATGTATTGTGCAGCTTTTTAATGGGGCAACAAGATATGATAGATTCTACAGAACAAAATAGGCAATTAATAATCTTTCAGTGTGCAAAACCATGATAATATGAAACGCTTCAAAACAGCAGCACAAACCGCTTATGCGCATCCCGGGTACAGAATGATGAGCTTGAAGCAATATGGAGTCACAGCGCGCAGTTGCGCTGCACATTGAAAAGTTCACAGCACAAAGAGAATCCCTGTGAATATCTACATCTAACAGTATATTAATCATAAGTTTCTTCTCACTTTTAAATTCCAGTTATTGTGTGTGTGACGCCATTTCATAGTCCTTGTGTTGTGCGATCTAACAGACACACTGTAGCCAGTATGATGACATAGTTCGGAAACAGCAATAAACTTCAGCAAGATAAAGTCATTTTATGCAAATCCACAGTCCTTTATCTACATATCAAGTGTTATAATGGGAATATATCGTATTGGAGAGTTTTACCGTGCGTGCTGACTGTCGTTACCGAACGCGATGCGCTTTTTGAGTGCTGAACAGAGAATGATTGACAGCTGCAGCGGAGGGAAGACGAGTTTGAGTTAACTTAAATTTAACGATATAAATATTCTTCTGTCCCTCACATGAAGCTATGGAATGGCTTCAGATGACTTTGAATATAGTACACGAAAACTTAACTTAATTGGTGCTGGTCTATTTCTTTAGCTCTATGACTCCCACTTTTGCCGTATAAAAGAGCGCAATTATCAGACGGTTATTTAAATATCGCGACAGGCCTAATTTCCGTTTAAATTTGAGACTGTGGCGGGACAATTTAGAATGTGGCAGGCAGCCACAGTCTAGTTAATGTATGGGAAACACTGCTTGTGTAGTGTGACATTTACTTGCATGCAACCCAACAGATACAGACTATGTTCAGAATAATTTATTATGATGTTCAGTATATAAATCCAGTGTCGACTGCATGAGAGACAGAAAATAATGCTCATGTGTCTCTCCAGGGCCCTTTACTAATAATAAATCACTAAGGCCATAATTTTTACTCACTCAAACTAATTACATATCTTCGACACCTTCCAGAAACAAAAGAATGTAGAGATTTTTTCTCCCATTATTTTATGTTATGAAGAAATGTTGCTACTGATATGCCTTAGAATTCTCATTTGCAATCTGTCCCTTTGAATAGAATGCACAACTGACAAGGCCGCATCATACATGTGCCTAGAATGAATGCCAAAAAAGAGAAAACAGAACTAATTTGAACCCAGGTATTTAACTTGAAGACATGTTTTCTTCCCTAAAAATGTCAGTAATTGCTGAGTGGGTGTAATGTCGGTCTTACTCTTTTTCTTACTGGCAATCGTGAAAGAGAGGGGAAAAAAAAAACACTTCAGTGATGAATCTTTTTAATTTCTTTTTAATATAAAAGCCATCAGAAGTTCAGCTTAATTTTACATCTGCCTCTAAGAGCATCTCAGCTCAGCTGAGTGGCACCTTCTCAAGAGGCTTTTCAGTAAATGCTCAGTAAAGATTTTCTCTTTTCCTCAAGGCTCCAGTGTAGGACTGAAAAGAATCTGTCTGTAACTCATGGTTCTGAAAGGTAAAATGTGAAATAAAGGAGTAAGGAAATAGAGAGAAGGAAGGAAAGAAGAAATGAAAAAGGGCAATGAAGGAAGGAAGCAAGGAAGGAAGGGAATAAAAAAGGAGGAAAAAGACAGGAAAAAAAGGAAAGGAAGCAATAAAAAGAAAAAAGGAAAGAAGAAATGAAAAAGGGCAAGGAAGGAAGGAAGGAAGTGAATAACAGGTAGGAAAAAGTAAAGGAAGAATAGGATAGAATGAAGGGAAAGAGACAGAAAGAAAGAGGGAAATTACAAGAAAGAAAGAAAGAAAGAAAGAAAGAAAGAAAGAAAGAAAGAGAAAGAGAAAGAAAGAGGGAAAAATTAGGAAAGAAAAAAAGGGAGGCAAGGAGACATGGGAAAGGAAAAGGGGGGAAATTAAGAAAGGAATGAATGGAAAAGAAAAATGAAGGAAATGAAGGAAAGTATTAGGAAGGTTAAATTATGGAAATCTAAAGATGTATGAAACAAAAAAGCAAGGAACTGGAAAAAAGGAAAATAAAGAAAATATAGAGAAAGAAAGAAAGAAAGAGAGAAAGAAAGAGAGAAAGAAAAAGAAAGAGAAAGATAAATTATTTTGAGTCTCTGTTTACTCCCATTTTAAGTTATTCATTGTTTTGTGGCTAAATCCATGTTAGATAGCTCATGCTGTGCTGATGCATGCTGGGATTGAAACAGAAAGAACCACTGGAACAATCACTGTACAGCCACCGTCACAAATGGAAACTAAGCTTTCTAATTCAATCGGCANGGGAGGCAAGGAGACATGGGAAAGGAAAAGGGGGGAAATTAAGAAAGGAATGAATGGAAAAGAAAAATGAAGGAAATGAAGGAAAGTATTAGGAAGGTTAAATTATGGAAATCTAAAGATGTATGAAACAAAAAAGCAAGGAACTGGAAAAAAGGAAAATAAAGAAAATATAGAGAAAGAAAGAAAGAAAGAAAGAAAGAAAGAAAGAAAGAAAGAAAGAAAGAAAGAAAGAAAGAAAGAAAGAAAGAAAGAAAGAGAAAGAAAGAAAAAGAAAGAGAAATTATTTTGAGTCTCTGTTTACTCCCATTTTAAGTTATTCATTGTTTTGTGGCTAAATCCATGTTAGATAGCTCATGCTGTGCTGATGCATGCTGGGATTGAAACAGAAAGAACCACTGGAACAATCACTGTACAGCCACCGTCACAAATGGAAACTAAGCTTTCTAATTCAATCGGCACATACTAGAATACCTAAAATGCACAACTCACAAGGCCTGACATTATACGGTAACAAACACCACGCGTGCCTAAGAAACTTATTATGCACACAGAGACCATTCCCACAGTATATATTCATTTTAAACTATTTAGCTTATAACAAGTATTAATGCAATTCAGAGCATAAATGTTTACATCAGTTAAAAAATCTGCAAACATAGAGTGATCTGTACGCTTGCACCCAGGCCTGAAGTACACTAAATAATCTCCATAACGAATACAGTAGGCTACTGGACTCGGCGGTGTTAAAGTCGAGTTCAGAATTGGTTGTAGTTAGTGCGTGGGGTGTTTTTTATGCATAAAGAGGCTTTTCAGCCTCACTGCATTAGCGCACTGGGCACTTTCTCTACCACGCTGCCATTTATCTTGTCTCAAAGATGTATGCCACCATGGAAATATATCCCATTTTACCAGCCTTTCATAAAACATATTCTTTGGTAATGGTCTTCTGTCGAGGCCTTATGTATTATTGAACAGGTCTCATTTTCATTCAAACAACCTGTAAGTCCTTCATAGCGGAGAGGGAGGAGGAAAAAATATAATAAAAAAAAACTTAATAACTTTTCTCACGAAAATTAGTCACCTTGTCCTTTGCAGGCAATTTTCTTTTGGTCGGCGTGGTATTTATCAAACGGGATATGCAGGTGAAAGTACGCCTCTGACGCAGTTTTATTGGCTTCTATTTACTCGGGCTCTGACCGGCGCGTGCACACACACACACACGCTTTCCTCACACACGTGTGCGCTCGCACGCAGCCAGGGTTCCGTGTGATTACATGCAGAATTCCATTTCCAATTTGACATGAGCTGTGGGTGGTTTATTAATCTTGTGGCTTTAAAGACATGCCACGTTTTCTTGACTTTCCCTCATCTCCCGAGGCGGAGAATCTGTGGATTCGAGACGGAAAAGGTGGTCCAACTGGCAAGATGCTTGGGGGCTGAGAAACGTCTTTTCTTTGTAACGCTCTCTGAACGTGTTTTAGTGTGTGTGTGTGTGTGTGTGATGATCAAAACAGTTTCAACTGTTTTGTAAATGCAAAGTGTGTGTATTTGTATGTTTGAGCAGGCCTGTGTCTCTCATAGAAAACCGTTGTCCTTGTGCTGATGGAACTCTCGCATGATTATTGCCAATATGAAATATGCAATGCTTTGCATTTCTAATTATGCAGGATGTGATATCGACATTGCTTGTAATTGAATACAAATGCAATTCATGAGTAACGTGATGGACTGAACATGCTCTCACGCACCAGGACGACGATTCTCATCATTTCTGTGTTTGTGAAAGCAGCAGAACCCTGATGGATCCATTTCAGATGGGTTGTTCATGTTCAATGATTCTGATGCACATTTTTGCAATATTACATAATTGAGTACTGCATAAACTAATTGACATGGAAGTCCATCAATGTAAAAAAAAAAAATGGATCACAATTTTTTGTTAAAAGACCATATTACAGACAGATGGTCTAATACTCGGACGGGACTTGCTTTCCCTGAGGATATATTTGTACTTTATAGACATACTTTGTGATTTTAATCCTGTCCGAATCAAAATGATCAAAATTAAATTCTCACACAGCATCCAATGAGATCCTACGTATAAAACGGCTCCAAAAATGTAGACACTTAAGCCAATTAAAAATGTGTACATTTCTTTCCATTATATATACAAAATGAAGTTTGTTAGGACACAAATTATGAAACAGATCATTTCTTAGTGAAGTGAAGACAAACAGTCTTGGACATTTTGGTTGTCAAAGTGGAATATGTTTACAGTTAATATAATGAACTACATCAGTGGTTATTCTGCAAATCAAGTATTCTGTGTGTACTTGAAGGGGATTGACGTCATACATCTATGAAAAATGAGTGTTTAAACTCCAAAAAGTTAAAAAATGAAAATTCTCTCAACATTTACTCGCCCTCTTGTTCCAAACCCGAAATGAGCCATGATCTCACAAATGAAGATATTTTAAACAAAATCAGAGAGATTTCTGTCCCTCCAGTGACAACTATGCTTTGACGCTTGAAAAAGTTCATAAAGAGATCGTAAAACTAATCCATATGAATTGAGTGGTTCAGATCTTTTTAAAGCTGCAGTGCGTAATTTGTTTTTGGTTAAAAATGATCCAAAATCAATTTTTGAGCAAGTACATAACCAGCCAGTGTTCAAAACTATCTCCTAGCCTGATTCACAATGGTAAGCTTGTACACTCTAAAAAATGGGTGGGTAAAAAACAACCCAAGTTGGGTTGAAAATGGACAAACCCTGTGGTTGGGTTAAATGTTTGCCCAACCTGCTGGGCAGTTTTATGTAACTCAACTATTGTTTAGACATTACTGTATGGCTGGCTTAAAATGAACCCAAAGTATTTTGGAAATTAAAAATCAGACACATAATTACTAGAGGCAACAATAATAATCAAAAGGTGAACATTTATTAATAAGCAATTTAATAAATGTTTATTGTTTAATTATTTTTCATTAAACATTGATAAATGTTAATTATCAACATATTTTGGGTTCATTTTAAGCGAGCAATACTGTGACGTGTGGTTGCTGTAGTGAAGCGCATGACTCAGGAGATGCAGAAACAGATCTTTAATCTACTAATCAAAACAATAAACAGGAGAATCACGAGGAGAAAACACAACCACTTTATGTTAAACATTAAGCAATGCAAGACAAGGAACAGACTGAAACTGAAGGCTTAAATACACAGGCAAAGAAAAGAGCTGACGAAATAATTAACCAGACACACCTGAACTGAATTAACAATCAATTAGAAACCGTAGTGACATAAAGGCAGGGGACGGAGGAAGACTGAACTGAACTAATAAACAGATTAACCAAGCACAGACATAAACAGAATAGAACATCAAAAACAAACTCTAAACATGACAAATACAGTCATTTCTAAACAATAGTTGAGTTAAATAAAACTGCCCAGCATGGTGGGCAAACATTTAACCCAACCGCTGGGTTAGTCCATTTTCAACCCAATTTGGGTTGTTTTTAACCCAGCATTTTTTAGAGTGTAATAATGTTTTCTAATGCAAGTTGGTACTGGTGGGTTTCTGCGGGAAATTCGAGCATGCCGCCGTTCGTCTTTGCGTCATTTCGTCACGTCTGTTCACATAAAGAAGATAGTAGGCTGTATTGCATCATATGCTGCAGGTGGCATATCATTTATAGCCTATTCTCACAGTAGCTGGAATAATTAAACTTATCATTCTGGCAGATTGTATGGTATGACATATTAACGTTAGCGATAAGACTGTACAGAAATTAAACTACAGGTAACGCTAATACACACTAAATACACGTCGTCACACAATGCTGGTGTTGTTAACATTAACAATTTGAGAACAAACTATAACAATAATAATAATTTGCACGGTTTGATGCGATATGAGCTGAGCGATCGTTAGATTTAATCACCATTGGCAGCGTGATTTATTGTAAAGCTTTTTTTTCTCAGTTGGTCAGAACAAAAGTGGCAGACATGTTACTTAATTGTTCAAATGACATTTTCCAGTGAAAATTCTTATTTTGGTCATACTTCCAAGACTACAATCTGTGATTCTGAAGTACAGTATCCACCGGTGCAGTGACACACACATTCTCCTCAAAAAATTAGATTAATCTGCGCTGAGGAGCCTTGCCGCCGCACAACCCATGCAAAGATGATAATTCCGCAAATAACTGCAATTGCGGGTTTCAAACAGAGATGGCGACAAAGAGGCAAAACTTACGGACTGCAACTTTAAGTATTCTTAGGTGTCTAATAGTACATCCAAATATTCTTTTTGATAACACTTTATTACGATGGTCCACTTTAGACATTCTACTAACTATAAGTAACTTTGCAACTACACGTCAACTAATTCTCGTTAGTTAGTATTAGTAGACTGTCTGGTTAACACTTTATTTTGATGGTTCACCAACAGACATTTGACAGATTATTGTCACACTTGGCTGAACATATACATGCTACATTTATAAGTGCAACTACATGTCAACATATTCTACTAACCCTAACCTTGACCTATTAGTCTACGGACAGTCTACAGTCTACTAATACTCTAATAAGATTTAGTTGACATGTAGTTGGACAAATGATGAAGAAAAACAAGAAAGAATACTACTTAAGAAGTGCACTTGTGTTCTAAAAAAACAAAGATGTGAGTCATAACTTTGCAGGCTGATGTATGGTTCCATTGCAGAATTATCAGCGCTATCTAAGAAGAGAGCAATGGCACTCTGCTATCTTGAAATGCCATTGTTGCTTGTTATACCACATGTCTTCCATAATAGATTCTCTTATCTACAATATATGCAAGTCTGTCCTGTGTAATAGGACTCATATGCACTCACTCAAAAAGTCAGTCTTATTATGTAGGAACACTTTACACATGTCCTTCTACTTTTTCATGTGGTACAAATGGGATTGCTGCAGGAGGTAATTATATTTTGTGGGGCAGCACAAACGGTGTCCACGTGGAAATCCTTTGGGAATCTTAAATGATATCCATGCTGAAATCCTCCAGGGAGTTTGTGGCAATGTTCTCTCTGAGACAGACTGTTTTTCTCAGAGATTTTGTTTTCTGCAATGTAATGAAGTCCAGTTTGCCGTCAAGACATTTTTTGCCACGAGTGGGTTGGAAGACATATTGTCTCATAAGTCCAATTCTCGTTTTGTGGCAGGGTTTGTGAGGAAGTGCATGCTTTAGTGGACTGTCTTGTTCTGCAATGAGGACTGTTCCAAATCTACACTGAAGCTCTGTTCTAGTCTGGGAGATGAGTGAGTGAATGAGTCCAAAGCTTTGTGATAAAATTGCTTTGGTGGTAAATAAGTTTGGACTGTCTGTTTTTTGCCCCTTGATCTCAGGACCATCTGTGCTGAGCTGTACTATCAACACAAACTTCATTCCCTCAATCCACCTCCACATTATTGCAGGGATAACATAAGGATGAAAAGAAAAACAGTACAGCAGTGTTGTTTCTAAAAAAAAGAAAAAAGAAAAAAATAAATCACAAAAAGTGATTTTGTGGGATTGAAGGTGTTTGGTTTGATTCTGACCATTTTTCAAATATTTCAAAATAATGGAGAAAAAAAACAACTAATATTTATTCCCCCATGCCATTCCAAACCCATATGTTTTTTTGTTTTGTTTTTTATACTAATGAATATCCCTATTTATTTTTCTTCATAAAAACACATTTCGTATGGGCCACGGGCTGTCAAGCACCAAAAAAAAGCACTATTTAGTACCATAACAGTGGTATATTAACTCCAAAATCCTTGCACTCTACTTTGTAAGTTTTCTGAAGACATTCAATACCTTTCAGAGAAATTTAGGCCATTATTCACTGACAATTTTCTGCTGTGGCAAACAAATCAAATATGGTGCCTGTGATGCAGGTTGGACATTAATCACATCAAACATAATTGGTTGTCAAATGTTTCATAACCAAACCTCATGACATCAAACCTGCACCAAATTTGATTTAATATTTGCAGTGACGGTGGAGATCATGGCTTAATAATTGCCTTTTAAAAAACTTAAACACAAGTTTAATGGACTATATGTTTTTTTTGTTTTTTGTTTTTTGTCGTCCTTGTTGGAGACTGACAGGCTGTGGTCACTATGAAATGTTTAATATATTAAATAAACACATGCCGGTTTAAAACAACATGATAAGTAAGCGATGAAAGAATGTCTATTTTTAGGAGAACTGCTCTTTTTTAGGCGAACATTTAAAAAACAAATCGTCAGTTTAATTCAGTTACACAATGGATTCATTTTCAATAGTGCTCTCAAACTTTTATAACCCACTGTACAAATGACCAAAAAGCTGTGACATTCAATACTTTATCAATGACTCTGCTACCCAACTTTATAAATTGTAAAAGACAGTGACATTCAAGCCTGCACAATCATTAATAAGAGAGGTAAGAAAAAAACCATCACAAAATTGCAATTTACTATTGCTCATGTACTATCCATCCATGCTCCTATCTCTCTATTTCTGCTGATTGATTTGGCAGAGCAGCAAGTGATGATGGTTGGAGAAGCAGAGCAGTAATTCTACATACAGTGTGACAGGCCAAACTGGCTGTGTGCTTCCTGTTTCATCTGTCACCGGGAGCCAACGCCAGACAGGGAACTGATGCAGGGCAGACATACAGAGAGTACATCAGCTCTGCAGCACTGAGCCTGGCCTTTAGCTCCGCTGGATAATATCTCTGTGTGTATGTGACTAAACATGTCTGTGCGCCGGCCTCTGTGTGTTTGCAAAGATTTATAACTTTTTCAAAGCTAAAGTCTATATATTATGTTAGAGCTCTCAATCATTTCAAATTTTTAATCAAATTACAAGAAGAAAAATAGCATCCAAATACAAATAATTCAAAGACATTACATTACACTTTACAAGTCAAAAGTTTTTTTCTTTCGTTTTTCGTTTGTAGACAGAATAGGTATGTAATCAGACGATGTTCACTATACTGTAATACTTACTGTATACTTACTGTAACGCTATATTACAGTAGTCCACTTGCATTTTACATAACGGTAAATATACTTTATAGAGATATATGTATGTGTGTGTGTGTGTGTGTATATATATATATATATATATATATATATAAAGCTCTGGAAAAAAAATAAGAGACCACTCCAAGTTTAGAAATCAATGTTAAGTGGTCTCTTAATTTTTTCCAGAGCTGTATATACGCACACACACACGCATACTGGTTATATATACGTTTGTGTTACCTTATGTCTCTATAAAGTATATTACTGTGTTATGTAAAATGCATGGCATGAACACACCTTACGACATGTACTGTAATTTGTTGACAGACAGTTAAAGGTTTTTTGTTTTGTTTTTATGATTCATATCAAGTTAAAAGTAGTTCAACTTTACATTAGATTCTTCCGCGCTGAGAAGCCGTGCCAATGCACAACCCACATAAAGATGATAATTCCTCAAATAACTGCAATTGCAGATGGTGACAAAGAGGCAAAATTTACGGACTGCAGCTTTAAATTGACAGCCATAATATTGCTTGTTTTAGCTGTAAAAAAATAAAAATAAAAATTAAAAATAAAAATTTGCTAACTAGAACTTTTCCGCTCCATCATTAAGACATTTCCATCTTATTAGCTCTCCATCTGTCATCCTCCCACATTGCTGAATCTAAAAGTCACACCGCTTTACATTAATATCACACCATATATCATATCCAGGTGACAGTTATGATCATAGAACACAGTGATATATTAACCACAGTTAATCAACTTCAAAAATAAGGTAGATTTCTATTTTAAATAAATGCTGTTCTTTTGGACTTTATAATTATCAAATAATCCTGAAAAAAAATCTAACTAATCAAATAAATGCAGCCTTGGTGTGCAGCCTTTCAAAAACATTTTAAAATTTTGGGGTCAGTACAATTTTTTATAGTAGTGTAGATAAATTATTAATATACACATGTAGGTTTGGTTAGTTTTGCTGTCACAGTTAGTTTCTTATACTTTACTGAAAATGAAAACCTGTATCCTCCCTCAATGACAGCAATGATAAAATAAAATTTCCAATCAAATCTTAGCATATACAGGTCCTTCTCAAAAAATTAGCATATTGTGATAAAGTTCATTATTTTCCATAATGTAATGATAAAAATTAAACTTTCATATATTTTAGATTCATTGCACACCAACTGAAATATTTCAGGTCTTTTATTGTTTTAATACTGATGATTTTGGCATACAGCTCATGAAAACCCAAAATTCCTATCAAAAAAATTAGCATATTTCATCCGACCAATAAAAGAAAAGTGTTTTTAATACAAAAAAAGTCAACCTTCAAATAATTATGTTCAGTTATGCACTCAATACTTGGTCGGGAATCCTTTTGCAGAAATGACTGCTTCAATGCGGCGTGGCATGGAGGCAATCAGCCTGTGGCACTGCTGAGGTGTTATGGAGGCCCAGGATGCTTCGATAGCGGCCTTAAGCTCATCCAGAGTGTTGGGTCTTGCGTCTCTCAACTTTCTCTTCACAATATCCCACAGATTCTCTATGAGGTTCAGGCCAGGAGAGTTGGCAGGCCAATTGAGCACAGTAATACCATGGTCAGTAAACCATTTACCAGTGGTTTTGGCACTGTGAGCAGGTGCCAGGTCGTGCTGAAAAACGAAATCTTCATCTCCATAAAGCTTTTCAGCAGATGGAAGCATGAAGTGCTCCAAAATCTCCTGATAGCTAGCTGCATTGACCCTGCCCTTGATAAAACACAGTGGACCAACACCAGCAGCTGACATGGCACCCCAGACCATCACTGACTGTGGGAACTTGACACTGGACTTCAGGCATTTTGGCATTTCCTTCTCCCCAGTCTTCCTCCAGACTCTGGCACCTTGATTTCCGAATGACTTTGGACCACTGAGCAACAGTCCAGTGCTACTTCTCTGTAACCCAGGTCAGGAGCTTCTGCCGCTGTTTCTGGTTCAAAAGTGGCTTGACCTGGGGAATGCGGCACCTGTAGCCCATTTCCTGCACACGCCTGTGCACGGTGGCTCTGGATGTTTCTACTCCAGACTCTTCCGCAGGTCCCCTAAGGTCTGGAATCGGTCCTTCTCCACAATCTTCCTCAGGGTCCGGTCACCTCTTCTCGTTGTGCAGCGTTTTTTGCCACACTTTTTCCTTCCCACAGACTTCCCACTGAGGTGCCTTGATACAGCACTCTGGGAACAGCCTATTCGTTCAGAAATTTCTTTCTGTGTCTTACCCTCTCGCTTGAGGGTGTCAATGATGGCCTTCTGGACAGCAGTCAGGTCGGCAGTCTTACCCATGATTGCGGTTTTGAGTAATGAACCAGGCTGGGAGTTTTTAAAAGCCTCAGGAATCTTTTGCAGGTGTTTAGAGTTAATTAGTTGATTCAGATGATTAGGTTAATAGCTCGTTTAGAGAACCTTTTCATGATATGCTAATTTTTTGAGATAGGAATTTTGGGTTTTCATGAACTGTATGCCAAAATCATCAGTATTAAAACAATAAAAGACCTGAAATATTTCAGTTGGTGTGCAATGAATCTAAAATATATGAAAGTTTAATTTTTATCATTACATTATGGAAAATAATGAACTTTATCACAATATACAAATTTTTTGAGAAGGCCCTGTATAGTGCATTTGCACACTTTGGCCAAATCTGCAGCATCTGTATAAGTGCTGGTCCTCTCTCACTAACTCAGTGGCTCCCAACCTTGTTCCTGGACGCCCCTCTGTTGTGACCTATAATAAGGTCCTTTGATGCATTTGAGAGGGAAGCTCGGCAGCAGCTGGTGATAAATTTTTCCCTCGTCTGAATTAATCAATTTGTGGAATTCCTGTGAGGCCTTTATCAGAGTCTGGTAAATAGAATACAAATCGGCCCAATTATTCACAGCTTTGCCATCACACGCTCCAAACACAAACAAACAAATAGATACGCAAATAACTCCTCAGGCAGTATCCACATTCCTCAAGATCAGGACCCAAACAAGTCACAGACTAGGCTAATCAGCAAATTGTCTCCCGGAGAACTTTGAAGCCAAGTGAGAAGCCTGCAGAGAGGCCCAGAAGACTGAGAGTGAAAATGCTTCTAAACTGCTTTTTTTTTCTAATTTAATCAAATCTTTTCATTACAAATTATATAATCAGCATAATAATTTGATTTAAAAGTTTAACTGAAAAATTAACATAAATGTCAAAATGGCTTGGCATGTGGCATGTTCTAATTTTGCTTTAATTGACAGCAGCACTCAAGCTGCACGACTGTGTAAATCATGATGATCATGTTCTCCAGCATGATTTGAGAATGAACCAAAGGAGCATCTTGTGCTTCAAATAGAAGCAAGAACACCCAACCATCTGTACAAAGGAGATCACATTTATTTCATTAGTCAACTAAGACATACAAAAAAAATCTTAAAACTTTGCTTATTTCCAGGTTTAAAATTTTAACTCTGTAAAAGAACAAATAATTTCATTATCCTCATCACTGCATGAGTTAATTTGCTGAGTTCTTCATTTAATTGGTAACACTTTACAATAAGGTCTCATTTTTTAATACTAGTTAATGCATTAACTAGCATAAACTAACAATGATCAATACATTTGTCAGCATTTGTTAACCTTTGTTAATGGTAGTTAATAATAATAATGTTCATGTTCACAACTTTGGGTTTGAATAATGTACAGTATTAGTAAATGTTTAGATTAACAATAGCTAAGATTAATAAATGCTCTAGAAGTATTGTTCTTATAGTTCATGTTAAGTTAAAGCAGTGTTTCTCAAACTTTTTCTGCCATTCCCCACTTTGGAGGTAGGGAAGGGTTCCGAGCCCCACCTTTCCCCAATCGCCCCAACAAAATGGTAACTAGTTTTAAGTTTAACTGTTAAAATTTATTAAAATTTATTTTATTAACATCACATTTTAAAAACATAACATCAAATAACTGCATTATACAAGTTATACAAATAGAGAAAATAAAAGTGCAATTATATTAACCTATCACTTTGCATGAAAATTAAAATATTATAGCTGTTTTTTTTTTTTTTTTACGACCGTTATTTTAGAACGTTTCCCCTTATTTTTTCCATGGCGACGCTTCAAGCTTGTCACTTCATACACCGCAGCCAAAATAACACTGTATGGCAGATGTATCGCTTTTATTTAGTTTCTCCTTTTTTATTGAAAATATTCACACACGTGCTTACCATGTCATCAACTATTCCGATTCCGATTCACAAATATGTGTAATTGAGTGCGTTTTGTCGTTAAAAACCTTTCTAAAACATTTTGATCTTGATCTATAACGCGAGATACGTGCCGCCACGTTTGTTTGTGCAGCAGGTTAGAGAGTCCTGTCAGTCGAATTTACAGCACGTGAATTCATCAGTTTCTCCCGAAATACACGTAAGTATGTGGCTGGTGATCTGGGAGAAAATAGAGTAAACTTTATAGTTACTTAAACTATGTGTATCTGATATGAATAAAACAAGTCAACAAATTATATTTGAATTGATTGTTATTGCTGCTTCCATAGACATCAGTGTGTATTACAAACTCAATGTTTTACTAGTAGTACTTATGTGTATTTAAATGTCTGAAACCTAAAATAAACATTATGTTGTTGAAAACGCTGCATAGTTGTGATATATTTTATGTGCTGCTGCGCGTGTCCGTCTCTGGCTCAGCGCCAGCCAAAGCGCGAGAGCAAAGTTTGAATCTGGCAGTTATGTCACGTCACTGAACGTTCTAAATCCCATATGCGGGACGGTACTTTCAGGGGTACAGAAATAAAAGTCGATATGTGGGCCCATACCACTCAAAAGCTTAATAGAGATGGGCACAAAAATGGGCACAAAAATGAGCACAAAAATTTCCTCTCGTTTGTCACGCCCCACTTGTCATGTCTCTATTCCCCACCAGTGGGGTGCACCCCACACTTTGAGAAACGCTGTGTTAAAGCAATAAGCCCCAAGAAGCCATGGTATATAGAGCATCCCTGACCATGAACAGCAACAGAAGCAAAGACTTTTATATTGAAACTTGTTGTGAACAAGGAAACAAGACGCGAAGTACAAATGCTTTGACTATCACTGTCAGTGTCAGCAGGGCACAGGAAAACCAAGCAGCAACCTCCCCCAGTTTCTCTTGAAGCCAATATGGAAGTGACTTAAACTGCAATTCATCGACTGGCCGCTAGGGACAGGCTCCAAAAGAGAGTAGAATCTCATTGAGCCCCATGTTAAAATGCCCAACTTTACAGCCTGGTACAAATTGTGGTTTTGGTCTATACAGCTAATTTTGCCCTTCATGACAACTATGAGGGGGGTGAATTTTTTTTATAACTCATCCGTTTAAATTATATTAAGTCTTAAAGTTCTGCATAATTAAAGGCATGGCCACAAAAGACACCGTAGATTGACAGTAAACCTTTAGAACTTTCAAATGATATAAAATGTTATCTTTATTATTATTCTAAGATAGATAGCTCCTTAGCCTGCTAACATGATCACATCGTGCTAGGAGGGCATGGTTTCCACGACCAGGCACCTCAGTTCCAACCACGTCCCGCCTCTTCATCCATTTTCAGTTATCCGGGAGTGACGCATGATGATGTGCTGCCAAGATGGCAACGGCCGCTTTTGGGCTTCAAAAATACTCTTCAGAAATCTACAGGTGACGTCACGGACACTACGTCCATATTTTTATTTTATTTTTTCTATGGGGAAAACCCATTAAATGTTAAAAGGAAAAAATCACAGCGGATATTCAAACAGATTTTTTATTATGAACATAGGACTGACCTGAAGGAAAATGCTAAATCTGAATGCAGGTAATACACTTGGTCACTCGATGTCTCTCTCACAATACTCTTCTACATAATGCAGTAAGCTTCAATGAACACAATCAATTGAGAACAAACATATGTTTACATTGCTAAGAGTGGTTGCTAAGACAGACGCAGCACACACTCAGAGGCGCATCGATACTTATGTAATGCAGTCAGCTGTATGTTTCGGGAATTTTACAACGGCTTTGAACGCGGCTCAACCAATCAGAATCAAGGGCTGGAACTATCCATTTTATAAAATGTAATCAACTAATGTTTACAAATGAAACATTATTGTAAAGTGTTACCATTAAATAACTATTAGAATAATTTGGTTTTCAAAGTATAAATTGTAAAGTTGTTACATAACGCTCTTGTATGTGAAGTATTTTCATTGCTAAATAATTATTGATTCATTGATTAATAATAATAATTACACTGATTATCAGTTTTAACAAACATATAAAGCAAAGTGCTTTATCCACTCAAATGCAAATGAAGACGCATGCCACTGTCCTAAATTGCTTGGAAAGCCAGTATAAAGTGCAGCGTTTGTGATAATGCAAGCGTTAAGAAGCACTCGACAAACATTAGAGCTCAGCAGCACTGAACCCCCACCGATAAGTAGTCTGCTAATCTCAGGTGGGCACTGTGTTTTCAAGTACTTGACCTGCTTACATAAAGAATATTAGGGGTGTTTTCTTTTTTTAAATACACAAATGGTTGTGTGTTTGACTAAAAAAGTCGAGACTAAACAATACTCTGTCAGGACTGTGACCGGCAAAAACTTTATTGGAAGAGGAAGAGAGAGAGAGAGAGAGAGAGAGAGAGAGAGAGAGAGAGAGAGAGCATGCTTGGTCACTGCTCAACATGAAGTAGAACATGGCAGACCTGGGATGCATGCAGTGCCGTGAGCAAATGACTCCATAATAAACCCAATCTGACAGCTACATGCAGAGCTCTGTAATATGTTGAGGTTCTGGGTTTACTGCAGCATCTTAATACACATCTGCAAGTTGGTGTGAGATTAGAGATGCAGTTTAAAAAGGTTAACAGTGAGGTTTCAACAGGAGTGACTCTCAAAATAAACTAACCCTCAGGTCAACTCCAGAAATATTTGGGCAATTTTTGAAAAGAGCAAAAGTCACGATGTGAGCCCATAACATTCACATGGCAGGTCCAGGCTAGTGCGTCATTCAGAACTAAATTGCGAATTTGAATTGTGGTAGCAAAAAGGATAGATAGATAGATAGATAGATATTAAACATTATAAAATCACTAGGTTTAAAAATGCTTTTTGTCAAGGTGAAGTATAAAGTAGTACTCACAAAATCTCAATGAAAACAATAACTTTTCTTGTGAATGAATTACACAGAAAGCGAGAACCGTACTTTCCCTTTAATCACAGAAGCTGTAAATCAGTGCAGCGCAAGCTCAATGATTTTGGCATACTTGTGAAAACTCACATTTTATTCAATTAATCTAACTAAAGTGCACAATAAATCTTTAATTGTCTTTTCACATGAAAGTGCGAAAACTGATGGTCGAATTGAACTTAGCCGAGGAGGAACACTACATCTTAGGAGTTAGGCTACATCTTTATTTATTTATTTTTCATGTCGTCTGAATAACTAAATTAATGCTAGGCCTGACTATTTAAGTGACTATATTCTTTATAAACTAAGTATTACGCTACTGATGCTTAACACACCAACAAGTAACATTTCCCCGGAAGTTTTCCAGCTGGCTTATATTATTGCGGAAGTTCTAAAGAACGCTCCGTGCATATAGTTCATTCAAATTCCAACACATGAACTGAAAAGGCAACCAATTCTTTACTTCTAGAATTTGATCAGCTCTGGGGAGGAAATGGATTAGGTTATGGTACAGGGCCAAATTTAAAAACGAGCATGAATTGTATGCATTTGGATAAGGGCCACAGTGCTGATCATGATTATAATGTATTAGCCAAGCATAATTTTAGAAATAAAAGAGCACAGTGAACAAAAAGATCTACCTGCGGATGAGTGCATATTGTGTGTGTGTTTGTTTGTTGGCCTGTTTACGAATGCATGGACTTTGCTTTTAAATCAGCCTATTGTTATTTCTGCTGAGCAAGCAGACCAGTCAGTGATTCTGTAGAGAGTGAGAGAGATGTTTGCTCACATCATTACGCTATATACTCCAAAATTACATATCAGGGAAATATCACCTCACCAGCAGAATGCAGGACTCTATTATCCAGCATCTCAGCAATATCATGAAGAATGGGTCATGACTTTCCAATGAATTCTGAACAGTTTAGTGTGTTCGCTCCAATCTCCTGCTTTCACACACAAACACACACACACACACCCCTACTTCATACTTCACCGTGCACATACAATGCTAACTAGCATGTCTGCGACAGAGTTGTAGCTGAAGTTAAACCCCCCAAATCTCGACCTTGGATTTGTGCCTGTGTGACAAATCACTGTGTGTATGTCAAACTTTAGGAAGGAATCTGATTTTTAAAGCTAAAATGGCACAGAAAACTAAAGCTATTACCCTGCACACATTCTCCGCTAAGCTTCTTATAGTGCAGAGATACACCTAGCGTACAAGGCCCCTCGGAGGAAGCTAATCCACACTGGGAAAACGTAATCGCATGTTAGGTGATCAAACGCACAACGAACCTCCACCAATATGAAGTGTAAAAGCTGAAAATCCACAGTAACTAATCTTGTTAGCTTGGCTTCCAACCAGTCAAGGACTTCAGGAATATACAGTACCAACTGCTTTGGGTGGCACATTTATCAAGTTTATAGAAGAAAGAGTTCGAATTCTACGATTAGATTGGTCTTTTGTTACTAGCACTAAATGTAGCTAAGTGTTTTTCTTTATTCCTTATATATTATTATTTAAAGCACTCAGTTTCCTCACTTGCTCAGACTTTATTATGTAAAGAGAAATATGCAGAAACAGCTTTGTTATGTGACTCTTTTTGAAGTGCACCAATTATGGTAAGACATTGCTGCTGATGTTCTCCACAAGATGTTCAATTCAAATGGGGACAGAGCTATGTGCTGCGTTTGACAATTCAATTTAAAGAATGCCGTAAAAACTAAAACAAAGAGCACTAAACAAGTGTATAGGCGAAGAGCTTCAGAAAATGACAATCCCAGCAGGTTCCTTAAATTCAAACACGAGGAGCCTTGATGGTGAATATAGATGTGCTTAACTCCTCTCCCTCTCTCCTTTTCATGATTCAATACTTGAATAGCTACATTCAATTGCTGAGTGTGGTAGCTCAGGGTTGCAGTGTCCAGCTCTTGACGTGTTGTAATTTCTGGATGTTTAATACTTGTCTGGTCAGGCAGAAAGGTCATGGTCGGTCAGCAGCACGAGAGACCTGGTCTCCAATAAAGACGGCTTAATTACCATGTAAATACCACAGCAGGGGTGGGCCTGCGCTCCGGCAAACTGGAAGGGGGTCCTGCTTTCATGGCTGTTTGACAGATCAAAATCTTCACAGACTACCCATAGTTCCTCACATGTCAGGCCCGTTGCAACACAGCAGTTGTTTGAGATTATTACCTCCAATAACTTTATTAATGTTACACAGCCAAGCTGGAGAGGATACGTAGGGAATTTTAATGCATTAACTTGCATATCGGAGCCTGAAGGATTTGGTAACATTTTCATTTCTACTAGCAATTCTACAATACGTATTGCACATGTTTTTCCCGGAAAGTGTCATAAGAAAACGTCCAGCAAAACATCCATGTTATTGCATTAGTAATGGGGATTTTTCATTGATGTGGGACTTTTCGCCTACTGTTTTTCAAATACTATGAATTGGGACATACCACTCTGTTTGCGTACTGTTTTTCGCATACTATATAGTAGAGACATATTCAATTTCAGAAGCAGCTACTATGTCATAATGTCATTGAATCATAATGGTGCAAAACACATTACTGTTCAAAAGTTTGAGGTTGTTTTTTTATATTTATAAGCCATAATATTCCAGTCTTCAGTGTAACATGATCCTTCTAATATGCTGAAGTGGTGCTCAAGAAATATATTATTTATCAATGTTGAAAACAGTTGTGCTGCTTAATACTTTTTTCTTTTTGATTAATATACTCTTGCTATTTAAAATCTCTTTTGTAAGAGGGTCCTTGCCAAAACAGGCAGCAAACTTAGGCCACATTTACACTGTAGATCTTGATGCCCATTTCTGAATTGTTGACTATATATACTTTTAAAAGTGACCCATATCCGATATCTGCATTTATACGCTTGGCGAAACAACCCAAGGTACGTACTGACCCGAAAAAGAACAAAAAATGGCGCAATTTGCAATGGATGCAGACGAAAGGATAATACAAGCTTTTGATTTCTGCACCATCATTAAAGGCTAGCAAAAAATTGGTTTCTTAAGGCGGAGGAAAACAAATAGGAGGCCTGGGCATTGAAAAGAGTCATGTGATCGCATTTGGTGTCCAACTGAGTCAACGTTTTCAATGATGCACAACTTGCATTGACGGGAATATCCGGTCTATTCGCTTACATGGCAGATGCAAATGCATATATCCAAATCATATCAGATTTATTTCCATGTATGAATGAGGCCTGAAACCCATCTGAACCCCATTCTGAGAATATCAGAATCCATGTGTTTTTTTCTTGCTTACATGTTTATGGGACATATCCAGTCTGTGAAAAAATCTGAAAAAATCTGAATTTGGTCACTTAAACCATATAATTTAAAGTTTGTGGAAACAAAATTTTCTTTGATGAATATAACAGGATTCATTTGAAACAGAAAATGTCTGCTTTGTTATGTATTTACCAGTGATGCGCGGGTCAATGTATAAACAACCCGCACCCGACCAACGTTTTCAACTAACCCGCCCGCAACTCGGACCGCAAAAAAAAAAGAAGAAAATATTGTACCCGACCCGGATAAAGGCTTGATTTATTCATTTATTTTGTTTCATTTTCTTAACAATTAAGATGCTGCATGTGTTTATCCAGTCTAATCGAAGTGTGCGTCTCTCCCCCGACTTTCCCAACAAAAATCCCGCCCCCTCTCAGAAAATACATAAAACTGACATTACTGAGCTATATGCGTTTAAAATGTGTAAATAGCATCACAAGAAGTACACATGACAAAGCCAGCACTTTGGTCATCATCTTTAATTATTTCGGCAAATGTCTCCCACACTTTGCTCTTTCTATTTGTGTATTTGCGGAGCTTCCACTCCCCAGTCTTCACCTTTTCTCTTGCCGCCTCCATCTCTACCTGCAGACTTAGCTCGTGCGTCATCTTCGCGCCAGTTATCCAGCCAATAAAGTGTAGGCCTATGTATTTCATAGAAAATTGTGTCTAGTACTATATAAATTACAAAGGTTTAATTGGCATCTTTATTTCAAACGATCCGACCGACCGCGACCCGAATATCATAAAAAATATTTTTGGATGACTCGTAACCGCGGGTGACCGCAGGCACCCGCTCATTTTGGATCAACCCTCGCATCACTGGTATTTACTGATCAAATTAATGTGTCTTAATGGATAAAAAAGTCTTATTGAACCCAAACCTTTGATTTTAATTTTTATTCTTTTGATTTCAAACTTTAAAGTTATTAAAAAACAAGACAACAATCAGCCACAAAGTAATATGAGCCAATGGTATTTGACATTAATGCTGACATTCTAAAAAACAGAGAAAAATAAATAAATAAAAGAATGATGTTTCCTTATAAAAGCGTGTTGTGTTCATTAGTTTTACTAAGGGCCTACTAATTACATTAACATAAACAGTACAGTATGCTGTGGCCAAAGCTATTAAAATACCTTCATTCTATTATACAATACATTCAAGAACGGTGCTAAGCAATGCAGCGAGTTCTAATTACTTGAGCATCACTAAATGGTTTGTTTTGTTGTAAAGAAAATGAATACACTAAAAAGAATAAAGTATAAACACATTGATTTTTATTTCTATAAAAACATCTCAATTTGATTTGTCTTGCAGCAAAGAACATAAGTTGATTATCCACATTTGGATTCATTTCTTCCATCTCTGCATTCTTTGTATATTTGTGCTTGTATGTAGCTGAGTAAACAAAACCAAAGAAAACTACTTTATTATGCCAACATTTCATTTCAGCCTCCTTCAAACAAAACCAAAATGTGCTTGTTCCATAAGTTTATGACAGAAACAATGGATTATCACACTGAGGCTTTCGAATCGGGTCGCCGTGGTGCTGACAAAGATAGTGATCAATAATTGTCTCCTCAAGTACTCTCTCATCAGTCTTTCTCTTGTGGCAAAAACCAGCAGCCCACAAATCTAAGGCATGGCCATTTGTGTTTATCCTGCCACGCTACTTAGTGAGAATAATGCAATTGTCTGGTTTATGGGGGCACCCTGGTGGGTGGAAAACCGTGGGGCTATGGCCTGAACATTGTACCATTTGGGCCCTCTCACAGGACCCTCCGAGACTCTCTCAATCTGGAGCTTTATGTGGTGAATTCCTCTGATATGAAGAAACCCCAAAAGAACTGCGGCTAATCCAATTTGAGACACTTGACTGGCAGAGCTAATTATGGTGTGAGGGCATTGTCCACACACGGGGACCAGTGGGTCGTGCTGGCATACCGAAGGGAGACAGCTGGGCGAGCTGAATGCGTACAAACGCGCGTCATGCTAGAGAACCGTGCGAATGCTAATTTTCGCTAACACATACTAATCCACCACAAAGGAGGCTCGTTGCATCCTCTGCATCTTGAAAAGTCTCTTGGTGTCTTTTTGTGTCAAAACATGTTCCCATCTCATTTAGAAGGATAAGACAGAAGGGAGGAAGAAACGAAAGCGTTTTCATTGTACGTACCAGTCTAGAGTAGTCTCGGTCACAACTCGAGTGTTGTTTTTGCGGACACGGCTCGATTTAGCAATCCAGCTAATTGAGTCTCATTGCTACGTTAACCTATTCAGAGTGTGGGCTTGTCTTTCATCAGTGTGTCTTTATTTTTCAAAGACTGTTGGACGAGCGCACGCATACATTCTCGACAGCCGTTTGAAGTTGTTGTTTTTTTTGTCCTGAAGGGGCTCCCCCGCTTGTGGTCCTTCTCTATTGATGTGTGATAACAGGATTCCGACATAATATCACCAAATGTTATTGTGAATGAGAAAGGGGCTTATACTGCCGTCTTTACACAGACCAACAGGATTTGCATGTTTGTGCAAGTCATTGTGGCCATTCACAGTAGGCTAGTTTTTGTGGCGACATACTACAATTTCCATTATGTAGCCATTATGAGTGGATTTGCATGTGTTTTTGTGTTGTGAGTGTGTCTGTGTGAATAGCACTTGCCTAATGTAGCTTTAAGTGGATTTTCATGCCACTTGACTGCTTCACTTGAGACATATGGGCTTTAAAATACGCACAAAACACCAGAACTACTCAGAACATTTGTTACAGGCATCCTCTTTCTCATGTTCTCAAAAAGATTGCCTGTACAATTGCGGCGTGCTGCACATTTAAGGACCATTTGGTACATAATCCACAAATAAATACCTACATATATGGAAACTACATCAACTGCGTGATATATGACTATGGTTAGCCGTGCATGGCCTAAAGCCAAATTTTTTAAGAAAACATTAAGGCTCATAGGTATTTTGAGCGGACATCAATCATAAACATGTCAGAAGTTCATATTCATGTGCCTCTCGTGTTCATAATATTAATCAATATGATGAATAATGCTCTCTGTACAACATTAAATAAAAAAGAAAAAATAATCTTAAAAAAAATAATAATCTTTTTATTACAGAGGCAAGTTTTAGAAACTGAAACTTCCTCTCATAACCAAGACATTGTACAAGGTGATGAGAGTTGCAATATATATCTAATATTTTTTTTTATAAGCTCACAATTGTTCAGCTTATTGTTGGTCAATTTCGGCCATCTAACGTAATAAAGCCCCAAAACTTACAATAACCTCAACAGACAGTCAGTGGTCCTGAGGGATGTTTTTCAGGATAGAGAGAGTCGTCTCACATATTGGTCATCTTTTTCTGTCACATCATATAAAACATAGCCACCACTGACCAGGTCACTACACACACACACACACATAGAGAGAAAGAGTGATCAGTACAATATGTACGCCAGTAGCATCAGACCAAGAGATGACATTTCCCAGTTGGATATCCAATAACCCACGTGACCCTTCAGGTTAGGCCTCTTTGTATGTGCGTGTGCATGTGTGTATAAATTCAGTTCAAATCACATCATACTGGACCTGAGCAGGTTGTTGAGACATGGAATCCCCCATACACTTCCTCCTCATGCATCTCTCTCCCGCCGCCCCAGTCCCTGTCTTTCTGCATTTGTCTACCACTCAGAGAACGGAGAATTTGAACAGAAGGAAACCAGTAAAACCTCTATCTATCTATCTATCTATCTATCTATCTATCTAGCCATCCATCCCATAGATGTGACTTCTTTTTTTTTAAAAGTAAATTATGAAAAAAACATTTAAATAATAAAAAGTAATTAGCGTGAAATTATGAAATTACATAGCTATTTAAGTATTTTAAATAAAGAAATATTTTATATAATGCTTTGTATCTATATGGAAAGAATGAAGATAAGTTATAAGTGATAAGCAATGTGTTCATTAAACCTGGAACTACTTCAGCCTCCCAGTTTCCTACAGAAAACACCTTGGAATGTCTTTCAACTAATCAGAACTAAGCCATGGCACACAGAATAATTTNCGTGAAATTATGAAATTACATAGCTATTTAAGTATTTCAAATAAAGAAATATTTTATATAAGGCTTTGTATCTATATGGAAAGAATGAAGATAAGTTATAAGTGATAAGCAATGTGTTCATTAAACCTGGAACTACTTCAGCCTCCCAGTTTCCTACAGAAAACACCTTGGAATGTCTTTCAACTAATCAGAACTAAGCCATGGCACACAAAATAATTTACAATGCTTCTGGGGAATTCTTAACAAATGCACTGAGCCAGGATATCAAAAGTGACAATAGCATCAGCATGTTACTGCCTGAAGCATTAGGTGAAGAAAGAACTAACAGATATTTATTGGTATATCAAACAAGTAGCCCTTCTTATTATGTTATCCCTTCAGGTAGCGCTCACAACATTTAAACTAAACAGCATATACAAGAACAATATTCCTTAATAAATAAGAGAAACCTATAATGCATGGATCGAATATAGTACCTCATTAAAACAACATATAGAGACATACGAGCATCCAGAGTGCAATGGCATTAGCTGGTCTTGTCTTCCATCCCTTGGAGCTAAGTTAACTCTTTAAATAATTGACTTGTGGGAGGCTGAGATTCAAGCGGTTAGGTAATGCATAGGCAAATGAGCGTTGTCTTTTGAAATAATGAGGCATTTGATACAAATACCTGTTGTTACACAAGCCAGATCTTGTTTGTATTGATTCACCATTTAGTGTGGTTGCTTATTTGGAATAAAGGGCCAACTACCACTTCAGCTATCCACCAGTTACGTGTGCATCAACCCATTTTAAACGTAAAAATTAGGTTGTTTACTCATTGGGGAGAACTTTTTCACCACCACCAAGAACACTTTAGAATAAACAGCATTGTTAGTATTCTTCCTGTTTTGTTTCATTCTGGTTCGTGTTACAGTTTAGTTATAAGAGGCTAGGGTGACCACCTGGTTATTGCTCAGTTGCAGGACATAGATGTGAGTTTGTGGGACATGTGTGAGAGATATATATTTTCTACTATTATACTATGTAAATGTTGATTTACATTAGTTGGAAAGCCTATATGCCATCATTACGTGGCATATGTGTATATGTATATATATATAATATGGGCGATATGGCCAAAAAATCATATCTCTGTATTTTTTGGCTAAATGCCGATATACGGTATACATCTCTACATTTTTCTATTTGGATTTATAAAAAAAAGAAAGAAAAAAAATCTTAATTTAATTTGCCTAATGTTGTCCTACAAACAGTGTTCATATTGAAGGCTATTAAAACAAATGTAACCATGTAATCTGGCACATTATATATATATGCAAATAAAAAAGAAAAAGGGAAAATTACCTTCTATTCTAACATTGTAACATTACAATCTGAAAATAAAAACAAAAGCACAGACTAATTAGCTATTACCCCAAATAGTCACTTAACTGCTATCATAAAAATACACTTATTTGTAGGTTTAAAATTCTACATATGACACATTTATTGTTCAACAACATCCATTTTAGCAAAATCAGAATTATGGCGATCCTATTCTATTGCGCTCCGTCTGTTTGGCGGAAATGCGCGCGGCGGCGCTCGTTCACGGAAGTCTGTAAAGTTTACAGGAGATTCGCTAGCAGAAGGCTCGTCTACTCCTGACAGCAAAATGGAAATATTTGTATTACTTTCTAACATTTACAGATGGAGAATATACCTGTGAAATGTAAGTTATGCGCTGAGAAAAACACCACATTACAAACGCATTAAACAGCGCAAGTATCTGCCAGCACATGAATCTGTCAGACTCAAAACCGCTTGAAGCTATAGCCTACGTGTTAACTATATCTTATTCTAATGAGTTCGACTATTTTTATAGCCCTTAATATTAAGCATGTCTCATGTTTAGGACAAATTGTATTAGGTTATGTATTTTCCCCGCAGCAGCTCACTCTGCGACATCCACCGCTATTGCCTCCTTCCGTATCGTATACAAAAAATATATCGATATATCGTACAAATTCGATATACCGCCCAGCTCTAGCATATGCAAACATTAAATGCCTTTTACCGAATTCGGTGCACCTTGAACTTGTATTTTTGTTGGATCTGGCATGTTTGATCAGGACGTTCTTATCCTGTAGCCTATGTGTCTAGATGAAGTCCTGGCTGTTGTAGATATTTTGAATAACTTTTGACAATGTCTTCACTGATTCATTTGTTCAGTCTAGTCGTCATCAGCGAAACATTTCCTCTCTGCCACTGCATTGTTTCCCCTGCTCTAGCTAGAACATGATGGCTGTGTAAATGGATTTGTAAATGCCAGTTGCATTTTATTACCTTATTTCTAATTGTGGTATTGCAATTTCAGAGAAGAAAAAAAATAATACAGGCATAATTGAAATGCACAACACTGCTTGTGCTTACGTCTTGTGGGATGTTGGACAAAGCTTTTAATTCCGGGACTGTCCCGCAAAATGCGGGACGGGTGGCGAGATATCTTCGGAACCTGTCCCATTGCAAGTCAAAGGATTCTGGTTTAATTGTGTTGCCAATCATTTGCTATTGCCGTGTTTGTGAATATTTACATTTAAATTTAAATGCATTTTTGCAATTGATGTTTTCTTGCATAAATGACAAAGAAAACACTGCACAAATCACATAAATGTCAATAAGCAGGCCAGCTAAGAATGTACCACACATTCTATACTACTACACATTAAAATACATTAAATACATTAGAATCTGAAAGTATTTATTTTTTTCCCTGCACTTACAAACAAGTAGGCTACCACTGTATTAGCAGACATTTTTCTTGCTGTAACATCAGAAGTACCTTAGTTTCAGTTAACCTTTGACTTCCATTGTATTTTTTGTCCGTACAGTGTAGGTCATTGCGAACCGAAACTGTTTGGTTATACAGTACCAACACAGAAAGTAAGTCATACAAGTTTGGAACGACATGAGGGTGAGTAAATGATGACAGAATTTTCATTTTTGGGTGGACAATCCCTTTAAAAGGAACAATACATACTGACGTGGTTAATAATGTTTCTTTTGTTGGTGTGTTATGAGAGCAAGACCTGCTGAAGCTAAAGACCCTGCTGGTATTTATATTGATAGTGACAGTGTCTGTGACTACAGGCTGTAAGTGACACACAGTCACTCCAAAGCACTGACAACTGCAAAAGGAAGTGGGAATATTGTAATAATGAGCGTGATAGCAGAGGGCTCCTTGTGTTCTCACACCTTCACACGTCACACACCCACTTAACTAGTCCAGCTCTTTCTCTTTTCTCTTCCTTGTTTCTATCTTTTTTGTTTCCTCTCTAATAAAAGAAGAAAAAAAAAAAAAACGACCAAGCCAAAAATGGCAAAATATTTAGTGCTCTTGAGACATTTTAATCACAAATCAGTGGTCAGGAAATTAGCAAGAAATGCACAAATAGCTGCTGTAGATAAACTTAGCACAGAATAGCCTTCCCCAACTTGCAGACAGCTTTTTACATGAAGAAGAATCAGTGTTCCACTCAAACAGTCCATGAGTAGTTGAAAAATGTCTTCCAGTTCATTTGAGTTTAATGTGAGACCAAATATTCACTATAGGGTTCCAATCTGGACTCTGACCAGGCCAACACATAAGCCTGATGGACTTGTTCTCAAGCAACCTCTTGGTTGTCTTTGCAGTTTGGGCAGGAGCAGTGTCTTGTTGAAAAATAGCATCTGATCATTCCTCTTTAGATAACTTTTCAATTGTGGGAAGCAAGCCATGCTGTACTCAAAACATTAAATTACTTTTTACACCGAAGTAGCTCACCAATACCAGGAGCTAAAATGGCTCCCCACACAATGACACCTTCTTCTCCATGCTTCACTGTGGTAAAGATGCATTTATTATTATATTTCTCAGCAGATTTTCGAAGACACCGCTCTGGAGCATCACCATGCAACTAGTGTTTCATTGTGATTCATCACTCCACACACATATTCCCATATTATGCCAAAAGCTTTTTAACTCTCTGAGGTCCGAAAACGCGCCGGCGCGTTTTCAGGTTTTTTTTCACATTGCAGCAAAACAGACTTAAAATACTCCGTCATTTCTTGTCATAGAGACATAAGTAATATATCAATTGAAACTATAGAATGTCTTCTTTTATTTGTGTACACTCAGAGTAAAAACACAATGTTGTGCTTTTTGTAAAATAAAGAAAACTAACATGATGCGTGATCTCTCGTCTCCCTCTGAACGAAGTCCAATCTGATAGTTCTCAGAAAATGAACTAACTTATGAATACTAATGACAAAAAAATGACACTTATGTCTAAAGAAACGTCGAAATGTCAGGTTTTAAATCGTGCAAGTCAAATCGAAAACAAACATTCTGTGTTTATGTAATCTGTATGAAAAGAGAGCCATGTCAGAAGTCCGTGATTCAGCTCATTATCCGCTAATGCGGCCACGCCCACGGAGGGAGCGCTATTCAGACGCAAATTCAGAGGCAATACTTGTATGCATTGTCTCAATCGTGTATTTATTGTCTTGAAAAGTGTTTATTTGGATGTTAAAGCCATGGTTAGCGATCTCTAGAAGACATGCCGTTAGTTCCTGGTTCCTTTTCTTCTTTATATGAATTTGTGGCCTAAAGGTGTACAGAGCGCCCTCCGGCTGCAAGTATGAATTGAAAACACCATTCCTGAAATGTCCTCTTCTTCATTAGAATAATTTGTGGACTAAAGGTGTACAGAGCGCCCTCCAGCTGCGAGTATGAATTGAAAACACCAGCGCTCATAGTAATGACAATGAATATTAAATAAATATAACTCCTCTGTATAGAAAATTGACAAACATATGAGAATCCAATATTTCTCCAAATGTGCATGCTTTTAAACTAAAAGCTTATATTCAGACTCTTTGCATCACAAAAATACATTATATTTTAAAGTATATAATATAAAACCATTATTTTATATTGTAATAATATTTTTCTGTATGTTTCATATACACCATGATGAGCTTGAGACATCACAGAAGGTTTTTTTCACAGCCTACCTGACTGAAAGGCCTCATTATTATGCAGCTCATTAGAGCTTCTTTATGCGATTCTTTTGTCTTATCAGGTGTAAATGACCCATTATTCATGATGATTCACGCCTCCACGCATACTGTGTTTCTTGACAAAAAGTGTCTTACAAAAACTAAATCAATATATTGTTTTATATGAACAAGTAGGCATTATAATTTTTACAAAATTTTGAAGCAAAAACTCTAGCCTACAACCTCCAAAACCAGAAGTCTTGTGAACACAGATTTAATATATATTTTTGGCCTTATTTCAGTGACTTAAATTTTTTGTTTTTTCAATAACCACGCATAAACGTTATTCCTTCAAAAACACAAACTAAATCCTCACATATTATTGTAGCCTAGTTTGTGCTGAATACAGTGTAATGACACTTTTTCCATTAATATGTTTATGAACAACTGAAAAAAGCACAAATGTCAGGCATGTCAAAACTTCTCCAGGCCCCAAATCAGCCTCAGACTCCAGAGGGTTAAGTAGTGCATTGGCTTAAAGTTAGCAAATTTCCAGACCATTTGGTGGTTAAGACAAGTAAAAGCTTAGTGTTTAGTCATTTTGGGCTTGGGCCTTTTTTTTGTTGTTGTTGCCCAGGATATATATACAGCCTAAAAACAATTTTTTTTCATTGAGACTGCACAAGCCTTCTAACCAAACACCTTGAACTGATTGTGAAAATTAATTTAACTACAGAAACAGCATTGTACAGTTGATCAGAGAATGGCAAGGAAGAGAGCCAGTAAAATATGATGGTGAGGATGGTGCGGTGGTGGGTCATGGGAATTTGTCAGTGAATAAAACATGCCATGTCTCGCTGTCCTGAACTGACTTCTGCTCTAGTTTCAGCTAACCTTTCGCAAGAGTTGTAGGCACCTGCATTTATTCATAAAACCCTTACAGGGAGCCTCATGTAAATCATGTCATCCTTATGATAGCTAGGTTAACAGGTCCCCCTTGATATCTGTGCATTAAACAATTACAAACAAAGCGCACATATAATAGCCTCAGTTTTATGTACAAACAGCTATTACCAGAGTGTATAAAGCCACACATTTATAATAATGATTTACTGCTCAAAAACTATACATAGCTACTTACATTCACATACACTTTTCTATGAATAAATTACATTAATGCATATCTTGAATATGCATAAGAGCACTAAATTCCTTCATATATTGAAGTGATTTAGTTATGAGTGTGTATGCTAAAAATAAAATAAAATAGCAGGAATTGAATTCAAATTGAAGTGCACACTGGTAAAAAGGGATATGGTTTCTATCCCTCATGAGACTGTCGGATATTATCATGCTCCACAAGTACAGGGTCTATTCCTCTCACTCCTCTAATATGGAAATGAGTCGCACAGGCCAGTCATAAAGCCATCCTTTTCAAACTACACACACCGGCACATGCTTTTGAAGGTTACTGATAGAAAGTTGGGTAGTGAGACACAGAGCCTACCATGAAAATGTGTGTGTATTTGAATAAAAAAAACATTGGTGTGTGTGAGCGTGCTAGCATTAAAACCATAAAACAACAAAGTGGCGGGTCAAGCTTTGTCTGGACATCCTCCTAATGCCCATAACAGTAATAACCTCGATGTGAATTATAAAAATAAGAACAGACGTAAACCTTTTGGCTCTCTTCAAAGATTAATCCTTCAAATAATTCCAATTTAATCTGATGGAAATGAGAAATTGAGTGCAAGACAGTCAAAACGTGTGTGAGAGAGTGAGTGAGAAGAGAGAGAGGGAGAATAATCTGGTTATTATTTTCGAAAAGACAGGAATATAAAACGCCACCGGTTACAGTGATTCCAAGTGCATTAAATTATTGCTGCATATGCAGTGAATTCATATCTATTTATAACCCTTGGGCCATCATTCAAAAGCATTGTTCATTCATACACTAAAAATATCATTACAGCTATCTAACAAAACGTCTATCCTTACGTCCACGGAGGAACGTTTAAAGTACTCGTATCTTTCGGAGCAAATGCATTTCATTACATGACAAGCTGATCCGATACTATTAATGTCTTTATATCACCTGGCTGTTTGTCAGATTTTGGATGTGTGTGTGTGCATGAGTGCTTACAGAAATAGAGAATTGTGTTGGTTGTACCACTAAGAGCACTACTGCCAGCTCAACTTAGCATCATGGCTCCACCAGACGAGCAAGCCAAAATAATAAACATGCAGACAAACACAGAGCTGGTGTAAGTGACAAGAGCAATGTAGCACCATCAAGACATGAAAGCCGCCCTTTCCTGCTCTGGGGTTTCTCCATTTCCAATGGCAGCCTCGGAATCACAAATAGCCCCTAAATTATTCACCTTTCTTCTTAAGTACTGCTAAATATTTACTTGTCGATTAATTTGTAAGCACATTCTCACAATCACAGCTCCTTCATAATGAAGGGAGACAGAATGAAATGTGTAACTCATGATTTTGACTGTGTAACGTTATCAATTTCTTATCAAGAGGGCCGATTTCAATGCCTGCGCTGATTTGGTAGCTGACAAGGATAAATAGCATGTTTTCTAAATCTCTGCAAACATATCATGGTATTTTTATGCTTTAGTAAATAAATAAATAATACAGCACCTAACAGCAAACGTGCAAATTGGGTACCAATTATCAGAGGAAAAACATGCACTTATGCTAAATGTTAATATGAAATGTAAATATTTCATATTAACATTCAGCATAAATGCATACATTATCATTATCATTACATTTAAATATGAACTCAGGTATATTTAATATTGCAAATACAAATTAATTTCAGCCACAATGAATCTCTAAAATGACCCTATATCAAAAAAATCGAGTTATTCTACTTTGAAATGTGTGTTCCGTGTCGGAATGTCTGTTTTGGTCAGTGTGATCCTGCCCACTGCCAGTTTACCCAATAGTATATAGACACCCCTAGGTTGCCAGTCGGCAGAAAACACAACTTATTGCAGCCATGGACATAAGCAAACAAACTGGGTCAGAAATCACAGATTCTACCCAACCTAAAAAGCCTTAGCATCCATCTGTCCAGTATGTCCAGAGACATATTAAATGTGGATAAATCAACTCATCAACTTACAGTGTAAAATGCTTGTTGCCTTCCATTGCCGAATGTTCTCATTCCTGTTGCGTGTCCTCAATCTGGCAACCTGCGTGAGCTTCAAGTCTGCTTCAAGTCTGAGGAGAGGGGAAACAACTCTCTCCAATATTTTGAATTTGGACAGCAGTACCTATTTCAACCGCTATCTGTCAAAATTACATACTTCACCTTTAAAGTCCACATGAAATCAAAATTGAATTTTTTTGGCTTTTACTATGAATACTACAAGCTACTGTGCTCCAAATCAATGACAAAATTCATATTTAGAAGATATAAGCATTCAAATCTTACAGTCTCTCACTTCCACCAATATGGATGAATGATTTTGATGACATCACTCTGTTTCAGCTTCACATCAGATTTTCTGTCCAATCAAATGCTTTCCCCCTAAATGCGTCCTGCCCCCTATATTATAAATAGATGCTGAAGCTGCAGCTAAAATCGGTCACTTGTTCACACATTTACTATTTTCTACATGGTGAATAGCACATAATGCACTATATATGCAGCCCCGCCCCTTTTTCAGTGCTACACTCATTGTCTTTTGTCTTCCGGTTTGTATTTCCACAGCAATCTTACGTATTTATGAATGAACTGCTCATTTTAAAATCTTCCCAGTCTGACATTTGTTAAGACATCTGCTTTAAACATTACAATGCTCACGATAACTTTAATTAACTCTACAACAAGTAAATAAATCCACTTCACCAGCTAATTATTGTTTGACAGCGATGCCATAGAAAGATCTACCGCAAAAACGGAAGTTCAAAGACAATATTATAAAGATGGCGGCACACTTGTTTCTCTGGCGCATAAGGTCTATAGGGAATAGGGAATGATTCAAACAGTGTAAATATGCTTCCCATTGTGGCAAATGAAGTCTGGTTTCACGATAGTGTCATGTGAACGGCCGCAGCGTGGACACAGTCTGCTAGGTCTAGAGACACGATAACACAGAGCGGATCATATGCACTAAACGTATCGTACCCTTCTGCACAAAATGCTGTATTTTAAACTGAAATGGAGGAGATTAGGAGGAGATACGGTTAGAGATTAGGAGGAAACTGCAGCTTTACCAAGCTCAACGGCTCTGGCCGAGCTGTGATGAAATAAATGAAATGCTATTGGCCATTTTAAA
>RJVU01036043.1:2140408-2150822 GCA_003731715.1 Anabarilius grahami
GCTGCTTAACTGGATTAAATTGTCAGTCCTCCACTGACATCAAAGACATTGTGTGTGTGTGCTTTCACATGTGTGTGTTTGTGACTTTAGATCAATACACACTGGAGAGTAAAGGGTCTGAAAAGTTCCACGATGCACCTTCAGTAATCTCCATTAGCTACTCAAACCCAGTTTGCATTGATTCCCCCACACCCCCAACCATCACCGGAGATCGATAACACACACACAAATGCACACACACTCGCAAACGGCCAACAAAAATAAAACCAAAACTCTTCCCTAGACTCTAAAAGTGATTCCTTCATTTGAAAAGCCACATTAAAGCACTTGGTTTTCCTAAAAGGAAACTAAGGTCGATATTGAGACAAATGCCCTGTCTAAATTCTGAGAATGGTAAAAATACGTATCTACTGAGTTCAAAGAAAAATGCACTTCTTAACTCTTGAATTCTTCAAGCACGTTTTGTAGGTATGCTGGAGTGTAGTATAAATGCATCCCCAGATGTCATGGACTGCTTCTGTTGGCACTGTCCTAGTGTAGTAGTAACCAGGGGCCGTATTCACAAAACATTTTATCTTACCACTAAGAGTTCTCCCAAATAGCAGTAAAAGTTCTTAGCTAAGAGTTTTCTCTTAAAACCTATTCACAAAGCTGCTGAGACAAACTTTTACTAAGGAATAGACTGAAGTCTTAAGTTAAGAGTAAGGGCGGGGTTGTCCTCGTTGCTATGGACTATACACACAGTGAATGGCTGATGGGGGAGGAGTCAGCGATTTAATCATAGAAATATTGTAGAACGAGGTGTCATGATTCCACATTAAAATAAAGGTTTTAAAATACAAATGTTGCCCTATTCAAATAAATATTTTTTAATAAAAATGTTGCCATAGTCAAAATAAAATGTTGCCATATTGTTGCCATAAAGGTTTTAGAATGTAGGCTAAGTGTCACTAATTAAACTAGTATATAGGCTACAGTTAACTGTCCACCTCTTGGATGTCTGCATCTCAAGAGAATGCAGAATTCAAGCGACAAATTATGTTTTATAAACAAAGTTTGGGAGGAACACTTTGAAACGGTCTATCTAATCAGCTCGAGGGGAGGAATATATACACAGACGAGAGCCGACTCGCCAGTTACTTCGACGGTTTTCTGCATCCCTCTGCCACCCCATCCCTCACTCTCGGCTGGGGATACGGGGAGAACTTTGGTTTTGGGCTAAATTTCAAGCTCGGAGCCCTCGATCCCCTTGGACAGCACACCAAATACACTTCTTATATATATATATATATATTTTTTTTTTTTTACTCTATTCAATCATTTGTAAGTGTGAACTCATGAAAACCACTGCCACAGGTAATCAGACAATATTTATTTATTTGTTGAAGATTTTTTTTGGCGTCTCATCGTAGATTCAAATCTATAAATGAAAATGTATTGCATTTATGAAGAAAAGGTTCAGCACCCAAGGCTCTATCGCTATTCCCTCAATGGTGTACAGTGTCTTTGGGTGGATAAGGACTGTTTGTGATTTGGTCTTAGTGATTTAGGAGTCCTCTTGACTACTCCTAACGTTTCACAGACTTAGGAGCTAGTTTTAGCACTAAAATGCTTTGTGAAATACTCTTAGAGCAAAAATATAGGACTCCTAAAATTAGGACTGATACGCCCATTATTTTTAAGAGTTTCTCTTAAATCGGCAAGTTAGGAGCTACTTTTAGCCTTAAGATGTTTTGTGAATACGGCCCCAGGTGTTCTTAAAAAGTAAAATTGAACAATTAACTGCATTTGGTGCCCTTAGAACTTAAACTGAAAAAGAATTGTTTGTCGTATAGTTCTCCACCAATTTTTAATTTCAGTCTTGATATCTGATGGATCCTCAGCTTCTGTGGTCTCATGATATATCAAAGTTTCCACCAGTTGCACACTTCAGAATCTCAGTGTATGCAGTAAATCATTCGGGTAATATTTGCCTACATTTTCTGCCATCCTACTCATTTGACATATTACTTTTTGCACAATGTGTGGCAGGAAAGTATGCATAGTCTTATTTACAACTGTAACATTTGATCAGTGACCCCGAGTGAACAGATTGTGCACACAGACAGCCAGAAATCATCTTTTCTGTGTATTATTACAGACATAAAACTCCCTGAACATCAGCAGTTTTTACAGAGCGTTCTTTATGCTCTGAAAGGTCACTGTGCATTGCGTTTGTATGTTTCCTGGCAGCAATCAGTTTAGACTGAGTTCATAGAGATCAGGCATGTGGAAAGTAATTAGGTACTTCTCATACAGCAGTGCAGACTGAACTTTAGAAACACAATGTCATACAGACTAACAGGACGCATCAAAAAAATAAAAAAATAAAAATCGGCCTATAGGAAAATTGACATCTTCACCTTTTATTTAAATATTATTAAAAGACTGAAAATATATCTTCTATCTAAATTAAAGGTGTCCCAATTTTAAATGTATTATTCAGTATTTAAAGATGATATTTAATTACTTAATTATTGGAGAAATGTTGGTAAGCCTGCAACACACTGTCCAATGTCATAATAAAAGATCAATATGAGTTATTGGTGAATTATGATCACGTGCATGTACATGTCAGTTAATCATGTGACCTTAAATTAATCATCATGGTGATCAGGGCTTGACTTTTTTGCTCGCAGCCACTGTGGCTAGTAGTTTTCCAAAGTTACTAGCCACACAAATTACATTTTATATGATTAAAGATGACTTTGACATGCTAAAATTAAACCCTTTCAAACTTTCAAATGCAGACTGACCACCAAAATCAAGACAAGGGCTACTTAGTATATCAGCTGGTATGTACGGGTGGGCAAGGGGTGGGTAAAATGACCATAATATAAGTTATTTTTGTTAGGCTATATAAAAAGAACAAAGAAGCAAAATACAAATACAATAGTAAATTAAATAGCCTAAACTCTTTTTTTGTTAGATACAGTAAGTTTATTTAACATTTATTTAACATCTCTTGTTGTTTGATTAACATTATTGACAGACAGGTATTTAATTGGGCTGCTGAATGCATGTAATATACTGACACATATCCAGTTTTTACCAACCTGTTTATGTCCATAACCGACTGTATTCACGCAAGATACTCCACACGATGGACATTTTGACATCTGTGTGTGCGCGTGTATTTGACGCAAGGAGATCTGATCTGATCAAGGAGATCTGATGTCATTGCTCCCTGCATAGGGAGAAATGACATTTCCTCTCTCAAGATCCATAAAGGTACTAAAAACATATTTAAATCAGTTCATGTCAGTGGTTTAATATTAATATTATAAAGCGATGAGAATATTTTTGGTGCGCCAAAAAAACTACATAACGACTTATATAGTGATGGCCCATTTCAAAACAATGCTTCAGGAAGCATCGGAGCATAATGAATCAGCGTGTTGAATCAGCTGTTCGAAGCGCCAAAATCACGTGATTTCAGCCGTTTGGCAGTTTGACACGCGATCCGAATCATGATTCGATACACTGATTCATAACGCTCAGAAGCTTCCTGAAGCAGTGTTTTGAAATCGGCCATCACTATATAAGTCGTTATTTTGTTTCTTATGGCGCACCAAAAATATTCTCGCCGCTTTATAATATTAATATTGAACCACTGTACTCACATGAACTGATTTAAATATGTTTTTAGTACCTTTATGGATCTTGAGAGAGGAAATGTCATTGCTCCCTATGAAGGCCTCACGGAACGGATCGGATTTCAACTAAAATATCTTAATTTGTGTTCCGAAGATTAACGAAGGTCTTACGGGTGTGGAACGGCATGAGGGTATGTAATAAATGACAGAATTTTCATTTTTGGGTGAACTAACCATTTAATCGATAAGGAATTGTGATCGGATTGTAATTTTGTACTACGACGAGCTTGGCTACCTTTGATTAGGTTGTAGGCTGAAATTTTATTCAACCCGCCAAAGTGGCTAGTGGGAGTGGCTGTCTTACCCGCCACAGCTGAAATCTACCCGCATTTGGCGGGTTGGCGGGTGTTAATGTCAAGCCCTGATGGTGATCAATAACAACTTATCTCCTTGATTGACAGTTCTCAGTTATTATTTAGCCCTGCAATGATGAATGAAGAACATATGGCATTATTACCAATACCATCATCTCACACAGAATTTCATTTCAGATAATAAAATAGAATCTTCTGATCTTAAAGGTGTCTGATTTCAAGGGGATTCATTTTACCAGCTGCTCTTGATGCAGTGTGATTGAATGGCATTTTACAAGATAACTGCAAATGTTAGAGGACTTAAAATGTTAGAGAGGGCTTTTCTAACTTATCATCATCCCTGAAAATCTCTGAAAATATCCCAAATGCCTTAGATCTAACAACACACACACACACACACACACACACAGCTTTTCACATCAGTCACAGATAAGCTCTTTGTTACAGAAGATGAAATATGAAAGTCTCTGTACAGATAGATCCACATGTGGAAAAATAGTCAAAGGGCAAATGTATCTTTATTTGTAGCAGGTTAATTGCACCAAGAAAATAGTGCTGTTTTTTCAGATTAAATCACAATAGATAAATGAGACTAATTTACATAGAAAGAAGGCATGTTTGTCCTGAAAAAAATAGCAAGTAATTATTTAAATAGTTGCACTCTATAGTGACGTTCAATTTGCTAACAGTTTTTAATCCATCATGAACTAACAATTTAATCAATTTTTACGCATTTATAAATTAAGGTTCATGCTAATCTATAAATATACTATTGTTCATTGTTGATTCGTTAAAATGTTAATATACTGCATGTATATACAGTATAGGCATAACATTATGAACACCTTCCTAATATTGTGTTGGCCCCCATTTTGTTGCCAAAACAGCCCTGACCCGTCGAGGCATGGACTCCACTAGACCCCTGAAGGTGTGCTGTGGTATCTGGCACCAAGATGTTAGCAGCAGATCCTTTTAAGTCCTGTAAGTTGCGAGGTGGAGCCTCCATGGATCGGACTTGTTTGTTCAGCAAATCCCACAGATGCTCAATTGGATTGAGATCTGGGTAATTTGGAGGCCATGTCAACACCTCAAACTCGTTGTTGAGCTCCTCAAACCATTCCTGAACCATTTTTGCTTTGTGGCAGGGCGCATTATCCTGCTGAAAGAGGCCACAGCCACCAGAGAATACCGTTTTCATGAAAGGGTGTACATGGTCTGCAACAATGCTTAGGTTGGTGGTACGTGTCAAAGTAACATCCACATGGTTGGCAGGACCCAAGGTTTCCCAGCAGAACACTGCCCAAAGCATCACACTGCCTCCGCCGGCTTGCCTTCCTCCCATAGTGCATCCTGGTGCCATGTGTTCCGCAGGTAACCCAGGGGAAAAAAAGTACACTTCTATAATGTACTTAAAGTGCTCTATTTTCGCACACGAATTTTGTACTTAATATACTAAAAATTCTTCTTTAGTACTAATTAAGATGAAAAATGTATTTAAAAAATGTATTTAGTTACCACTTGTAGTACACTATGGGTTCAAATGGACTATAAGTGATATCTAAAACATTTTTTAAATACAGAGTGTGACGAGCAGGGCCGGTGACGCGAGTGTTAATGATCGTCACCTGCGAGGCGCACCGGCCTTGAGTCCCTCACGGAGGAGCTCCGGGAGCATAAAAGGAGGAGCGACGACAGTGAAGGACGAGAGAGGACCAGGCCTGGACTTTATTTTATGTTTCTTTATGTTTGGGTGGCCGGCAGACGTCCGCGAGGGTCTGCCGGCATTACTTTCGTTTTGTATTTGTTTATTTTGAATTAAAGTTGTGTTTGATGTTCGCCTGTTCCCGCGTCCTTCTTCCCCTATATACGAACTGTGTTACACAGAGATAGTATATTAAAAGCACATTTTAGTTCATATTTCATGGTCTCTCAAAATAGCACAGTTGAGTACACATAGATGTTCTTAAGATTATCTTAAGATGTACTAAAGAGGAATTTTTTGTATATTAAGCACACAATTAGTGCGCGAAAATAGAGCACTTTCAGTACATTATAGAAGTGTACTTTTTTTTCACCTGGGAGGCAACGCACCTGGCCATCCACGTGATGTAAAAGAAAATGTGATTCATCAGACCAGGCCACCTTCTTCCAGTGGACAGGGGTCAGTATGGGCACCCTGACTGGTCTGCATCTATGCAGCCCCATACACAACAAACTGCGATGCACTGTGTATTCTGAGACCTTTATATCAGAACCAGCATTAACTTCTTAAGCAATTTGAGCTACAGTAGCTCGTCTGTTGGATCGGACCACACGGGCCAGCCTTCGCTTCTCACGTGGACCACTTTTGATAGATCCTGACCACTGCAGACCAGGAACACCCCACAAGAGCTGCAGTTTTGGATATTCTTTGTCCCAGTCATCTAGCCATCACAATTTGGCCCTTGTGAAACTCGCTCAAATCCTTACGCTTGACATTTTTCCTGCTTCTAACACATCAACTTTGAGAACAAAATGTTCACTTGCTGCGTAATATATCCTACCACTAACAGGTGCCATGATGAAGAGATAATCAGTGTTATTCACTTCACCTGTCAGTGGTCATAATGTTATGCCTGATCAGTGTATATATTGACAACATAATAAAATATAATAAAACAGAGTTTATGTGTATACACACACATTTTTGATAGGTCCTTAACTCAATCTGCTTGCAATAACATCGTTCTCTATTGCAGAGCTGATTGGCTCCTGCTTGCTGCTCAACTTTCAAATACTTGGTCAGCGTCTGCATAGCAGTTTTGCAGCGTGCTTTCAGAAACCCCCCACCTTCCCTAGCTCCACCTGTACAGATCCGCTGCTGGTAATTCATGTATAGCAGCAGTATGTCTTACTTGCTTACAACAGGAACAAAGTAGCAGCAGCAGCAGCGTAGCAGATCTATTCCACTAAAACCAAACATATTAACATTGTCATATCCATTACCACGCCAAACACTCAGACTTGTCATGACATACATACATACATACCTACATTATATATATATATATATGCTATATAAGATACACTGATGCCGTGACCTGTTTTCTTTAGTTTAAAAGAAAACAGGTCAAGTCATGGCATCAGTGTGTATCTTTAAATAATGACTTATGCCTTTTCAGAAATGCAATGGTCAAATTGCTATCTCTTTACACAAACAAACACTGTTCTCGGTCACCACAGGCAACATATCAGCATCAGTGAACACAAGCAAGTCTGCCAGGGCATTTCTGTAATATTTCCCAGTTAGTGATACAGGTCATTTATCACCGTCATTCTCCAGTCTTGCTTCACGCAAGCAGTCGCTGAGATAAGGCAGTGGACTTAAGGAAGCTACAGACTCATTTTATTTTTAGTCAGATGCTGGCTCAGCTATACTCCCTCACAATGGCAAATGTTTGCACTCTAAAAACATTATTACACTATACATTAACATTATTAACTGTTATTTAAGCACCATGTAATGAAAAGGTCCACAACAAGTAGGTTATTCCTCTCCTGCGGATGTTTACAACAACACAAAAAAAAGGCAGTACAAAGAGTATGTGACATGCAAATGTATGTGAGGACACCCCATGCAAGGCAATATTTCTTCCCCTCTCAGTGCTCAGGGGTCTGTGTGTTTCTAAATGAATAAGCCTTGCATAATGTTGTCTTCCTGAGAGCTTTTGTAGTGTGTTTATCCGTTTTGATGAATCATTTGGCAGAGCTAGAGCAGTGAAAAGAGGCCATAGCTCCTGTTTTTCTGCTAAGTTTGATGCTCGGCACGTTGGTTTAGGGCTGCACTAGTAGCTGCCGGCCTCAGGATCGAATACGCATATGTTAAAATTATGAGTCATCTAGCTAACAGCGACTCTTGCGACGCTTAGAGGAAGTTCCAACATGTTACTCAGTGATTTAACAAACCACCTGCCCCCGTTTCTTACTTTTTATCAAGGATAAACTTCAGCAATCCATTCAAAATAAATCTGCTAATTACATGTAGCTCAATGAGGAGCCAAAGATACGACTGTTTATTTCTCCCAAACGTGTGGTGGTAAAGTTCTGACGCTTGGTTTATAAGTCATTAAACTTAATGATTGGCATAATGAGGTTGGGATGCTGCCAGAGGGGGGGCCAGGACATCAGGTGGAATTACCATCAGAAGTTCTTTAACGCAGAGTCACACATCTCGCACTCTCTTTCTCTCTCTCTCTCACACACACACACACACACGAGTCGGCAGCCGTCGATAGCTGGAGTCGGTCTCGTCAGGATGATAGCGAGGGCTATCATTACTCGTCAACAAACAAACGGGAGCGGAGCGACATACAAGAGTGAGGTAGAGAGAGAGGTAAAGAAAGCGAGACGATTCGAGTGGACAGCGAGCTCGCAAAGCACTGTCAGCTTTGAGGAGACGTGACAGATCGCCAGATATCAAAGACACGTGTAGATGTGAACATCTCATTACCGGATCCATCTCCTCCTGTGTCTTTCTGCTCAACAGCTATTTATACCGACTTCTTGTCGCTGTCACCAGTTTTGTTTGTTCCTATTGTCTATTACTGCCTTTACTGCTAATTTTGTCTCAGCTTGATTATTTTTCTATGGCACCTTTTGATGTGTTTCACAATAAATGAAATGTGTCTCAAACACATCTCACTGAGTTTAGAAAAGAGGGCTGGATGCGCTTATTGTCATTTTTGAGGTTGTTTCATCGGCATGAATTATGCGACGAATAGACGGCGCTATGTTTGTGGTGACTTTTGAGGAGCATGTTATCGAGTGCAGATTACAATTTGTGAAAAACAGTTTTTGGTTTGTAAGCATCACTATTATTCTTCCACCCATGTAAAACTTGAAAACTGTGTAATCATTTTCTTAACCAGAAGATATTTTGCAGAATGGTTAGACTGTTTTTGTCCATACATTTAAATTCAGTGGGGTCCAAAACAATATTGAAATACGTTATAATATAACAAAATTCTGTTTCCACAGAAGAAAGTAAGTAACAGGTTTGGAAAGACATGAGGGTGAGTATTTTCATTTTTGCCTAAACTATTCCTTTAAGCGTCTCCTATTCCTTTAAGGTGTCCTATTAGTTTTTGATCAGAATTTTTAACAGGCAGACAATATACAATAAAAAGAGCTAAAAAAACCTAAATAAGTTGGTCTTCTTCTTAAAAGACCTTCCTTTTGCAACTTTCCATATATATATATATATATATATGTATGTACACATTAAATTGATCAAGTGACTGAAAATGTGCATGTTACAGTATAAAATATCACAGTTTCCGTGAAAATATTAAGAAGCACAACTGTATTCAAATTGATAATAATAATAATAACAACAACAATAAAATGTTTTTTTGTTTTTTTTTAAACACCAAATGAGCATGTTAGAATCATTTCTGAAGGATCATGTGACACTGAAGACTGGAGTAATGATGCTAAAAATTATGTTACCATCACTGGAATAAATTACATTTTAAAATATATTGAAACTAACTAACTGTCAAAAACATTAAAAAGTCATAACAACTCCAAACTTTTTTACTTACATTTTTTTCTCAGATATGACAAATTACAGAAATAAATGACTGCAAATGGAAATTCATGTTGACTGTAATGGAATGTCATCTGAATCCCTGGAAGGTCCAATCCATATCTAGGAACAAGAATATAACACAAACTTGGAGGTTAATAGCATTTATAATAATTAACAAAAACAAACATACAAAAGAACAAATATATAAATAGCCAATGGAAGATCAGCACAAACATATGACAAATAAAACCCATGCATACACACACACAGGTTGTTAGTATATAACCTCTGTCCTGTGATTAATGATGTAATTAGCAATATCCCATGCAGCGCAGTCACCTGGCGTCTCAGAAAGGACCAAATGCCACATGAACACACAAACATTAAGCATGTGCCGTGTAACAGAACCACACATGTGCATATACAGAAAACATACAGTCATTTTGCAGGACTAATTGTGTCTTTTCTTCATTTTTGTTCCTTGGGAAATGAAATAGCCTAATGAAGCAGAATTGCACCATTTCTTGGCTGGTTCGCAGTCATAAGGCTGTTTTCATGCTGGTATGAGTCCACATCAAATGTGTAGATTTGGTTTTAACATTGGTAATGACATTTAAAATTAATGAAAGATGCACCATGTCTCCGCCTCTACATCAAATCTACCATTTACAGTTGATCAGCTGTTCTTGTTTACACTTAGTATTTAAGTTTTGTTTTTTTGTTTTTTCCCCATTACCCTTTTTGCATACTTTTTGTCCAAATACACTGGAGGAAAAAAAAAATCTGTTATGTATTTATTTTTTAATTTTTTTTATATATATACAATAAAAGTGGGG
>RJVU01036043.1:2151659-2187883 GCA_003731715.1 Anabarilius grahami
ACAGTTATTTTAAATTGTAATAATATTTCACAATATTACTGTTTTTTACTGTATTTTTAATTAAATAAATGTAGCCTTGGTGAGCATACGAAACTTCTTTTAAAAACATTAAAAATCTTAGTGGTTCCAAACTTTTGGACTGTACTGTATATATATATATATATATACAGTGGCAAGAAAAAGTATGTGAACCACTTGCAGAATCTGTGAAAATGCGAATAATTTTAATAAAATAAGAGAGATCATACAAAATGCAGGTTATGTTTTATTTAATACTGTCCTGAGTAAGATATTTTACATAAAAGATGTTTGCATTTAGTTCACAAGACAAAACAAAACTTTTGAATTCAAATATCAAGGTAAATTGTACTTAATTTTTTTTCCGGGAAACATGCAAGTATCTTCTGTTGTTTCCGAAGGGCAGTACTAAATGAAAAACAATGGTATTTAAACAAAAAAAAAAGGAAAATTGTGACATCTTCATCCTGTTCAAAAGTTTTCACCCCCCGACTCTTAATGCATCGTGTTTCCTTCTGGAGCATCAGTGAATGTTTGAACCTTTTTTTAATAGTTGAGTTTGAGTCCCTCAATTGTCCTCATTGTGAAAAGACGGATCTCAAAATCATTCAGTCACTGCTGGAAAGGGTTCAAATATGCAAAAATGCTTGAAAACTGAAACTTCTGCAAGACCTGGAGGATTTTTCTGAAGAACAGAGCTCAGTTTAACTGCTCAGGACAAACAAGGGACTCATGAACAACCATCACAAAACAAAAAAACAGTCGTGGATCATCCAGGTAACCACACACAGTATTAAGAATCAATGGTAAACATACTTATGAATGGGGTTATTTTAATAAATTCAACTATTGTTTTGTCTTGTGAACTAAATGTAAACATATTGTATGTACAATATCTTACTCAGGACAGTACTAAATAAAAAAATAACATGCATTTTGTATGATCCCTCTTATTTTATTAAAATTATTCACATTTTCACAGATTATGCAAGTGGTTCAAATACTTTTTCTTGCCACTGTATATATATATATATATATACACTACCATTCAAAAGTTTGGGATCGGTATGATTTTTAATGTTTTTAAAAGAAGTTTCGTCTGCTAACCAAGACTGCATTATTTAATTAAAAATACAGTAAAAACAGTAATATTGTGAATTGTGACAATTTAAAATAACTTTTCTTTTTGAAAATATTTTAAAACATAATTTATTCTTGTGTTGGCAAAGCTGAATTTTCAGCATCATTACTCCAGTCTTTAGTGTTACATGATCCTTCAGAAATCATTCTAATATGCTGATTTGCTGCTCAAGAAACATTTATTGTGTACAATTGTACAAAATATTTGAGTACAATATTTTTTTTCAGGATTCTTTGATGAATAGAAAGATCAAAAGAACATCATTTATTTGAAATCTAATCTTTTGTAACATTATAAATGTCTTTACTGTCACTTTTGAATGATTAAATGCATCCCTGTTGAATTAAAGTATTCATTTCTTTAATTTCTTTTCAAAAAATTAAAATAAAAATTCTTACTGTCCCCAAACATTTGTATGGTAGTGTATAATGTTACAAAAGCTTTGTATTTCAGATAAATGCTGTTATTTTGAACTTTTTATTAATCAAGGAATCCTGAAAAAAAAGTACACAACTGTTTTCAACATTGAAAATAATCATAAATGTTTCTTGAGCAGCAAATCAGCATATTAGAATGATTTCTGAAGAATCGTGTGACATTGAAGACTGTAGTAATGATGCTGAAAATTCAACTTTACCATCACCGGAATAAATTACTTTGTAAAATATATTCAAATAGAAAACAGTTATTTTAAATTGTAATAATATTTTAAAATATTCCTGTTTTTACTGTATTTTTAATTAAATAAATGCAGTCNAGTACTGTGAAAAAGTCTTAGGCACATCAGTATTTTCACCCCCCAAAAAAGGTTTTAAGCCAGTTATTTATATATTTTGCTGTAGTGTGTCAATAGGAAATATCCGTTCAAATTTCCAAACATTTATTTTGCCATTAATTGTAATAATCCAGTGAGATTTTTGATTACACAGTAAGACTGATAACAGCCGGTGCTCCACATGGAGATCAGAGCTCACCATCATCAAATCCATCTGTGATTACATGAAGAAACAGATGAAACTGAGACAAACCAAATCCAGAAGAACTGTGGCCGTGTCTCCAAGAGATTTTAAGAAACCTGCCTCCAAAGCTACCTGAAAAATTATGCCCAAGTGTACCTGCACAAGAGCTGTTTTAAATGCAAAGGGTGGTCACACAAAATATTGTTTTGATTTAGTTAATTGATAAATAAAATCTATTTATAACAGTATTTTTTAAAAACATCCTCACTTTACAGCATTTTTACACAAGTGCCTAAAACTCTTACTGTATCTTTGCAGGCAGGTTTCTTCAAGCATCTTAGAGACATAGCCACAGTTCTTCTGGATTTAGTTTGTCTCAGTTTCATCTGTTTCTTCATGTAATCAGAGACGGATTCGATGATGGTGAGATCAGATCACTGTGTGGAGCACCGTCTGTTGTCAGACTCCTTGTGTATTCAAAAATCTCACTGGATTATTACAATTAATGGCAAAATGAATGTTTGGAAATGTGAACGGATATTTCCTATTGGCAAAATGAATGTTTGGAAATGTGAACGGATATTTCCTATTGACACACTACAGCAAAAGATATAAATAACTGGCTTAAACCCTTTTTTGGGGGGTACTGACGTGCCTAAGACTTTTGCACAGTACTGTATATTTATATATATATATATNATCTAAAAATATAGACCTATTGGTGCACAAAACATGCATTCATCTTCATGAGTCACTGAATCATTCATTCAACCCATTCATTTAAAAGAATCCTAATTCGTTCAGAAAATTGACAGTACCTGATGTGCGTCGTTCAGTCACATTTACTGATGTTCTATGAATTTTTGTGGCCAACATCCAGTCCTTTCAATGGGAATCTAGGTGATTGCGAATTCTGCATGTGGTTGACATATTTCCCAATGTAGATTTTGCAAAAAGATCAAGTTGGTCATGTGGATTCATCGCGCTGACCAACAGGAAGCTGCTTGATTTAAAAGTGACTCCTGTGAGCTGTGCTTCATACGTTGCTACACTATTGACAATAGACAAAGGATCTTTTGTTAATGTGACCGCATCTTAACTGTTTTTTTTTTTTGTTTTGTTTTTTCTGGAACTATTTTCATTGGCAAAGCAAAAATACACAAAACATGTCAGTACTGGTTCTAAAATGTGAAATGCTCAATATTACATTTACAGTTGAGCTGTTGTTCTGAATATAAATACATACAGCACACTTGCTTGTGAGATATTGCTTATTACTACTACAGTAATTTTATTCAGTCACATCTGTAATTTCTAGAAATTATAGTCTCAACTTTGGTAGCATAAGAGAATGACAGAACAGAGGATATTGTTGAATAAAGTCGTTATTTTTGTTTTGTTTTTCAGCACAAAAAGTATTCTTGTCGCTTCATAAAATGGTTGAACCACTGCTGTCACATGGACTATTTTAATGATGTCTTTAGTATCTTTCTGGACCTTGAAAATGATGGTTAAATTGCTGTCTATGGAGGAGTCAGATACCTCTTGGATTTGATCAAATATATCTTAATTTGTGTTCCGAAGATTAACAAAGGTCTTACGGGTGTGGAACGACATGAGGGTGAGTAATTAATGACAGAATTTTCATTTTTGGGTGAACTAACTCTTTAAGTAAGTAAAAGTGAATTTGAGAAAGCATGACTATAGTACAGTGGCCCAGTAGTGCACAACACAACGAAATTAAAAAAGCAAACATAAGTTCACTACACAACGAAATAAAGCCACAACACAACGGAAACAAGCCACAACACAACGAAATAAAGCCACAACACAACGGAATAAAGCTGCAACACAACGAAATAAAGCCACAACACAACGAAATAAAGCCGCAACACAACGAAATAAAGCCGCAACACAACGGAATAAAGCTGCAACACAACGGAATAAAGCTGCAACACAACGAAATAAAGCCACAACACAACGGAATAAAGCCACAACACAACGGAATAAAGCCACAACACAACAGAATTGCTCCCGACCACTTGGGGGCTCTCAGAGCTCGGTAATATTAGTATTCTTTGCCAATGTTCTATAGAGTCGGCAGTCTTACAAAGATATCCATACCATGATTAGTTTTAAGTATGTAAACATTGTATCGACATGAAATATTAAAAAATCAACTACGTGCACAATAGCTTCATATTTATTCTTGTGAATGTTTTGACACGCTACCACGGCGCATGATGAAGGGAACATCCACCAATTCCACCAAGTGGTTAAAATGTATAATTTGTATTCATTACAATGACTTTGTTTAGCCTAACATTTAAAAACAGACATGTTCAAATTCCAAAGCTTGTTAGTTCCTGTTGGTAAGACTGACAAGCTTTGGAATTTGAATATGTCTGTTTTTAAATGTTAAAAGTAATTTTAATGAATACAAATTATACGTTTTAACCATTTGGTAGAATTGGCAGACGTTCCCTTCATCATGCGCCGTGGTAGCGCGTCAAATCATTCACAGGTATAAATATGAAGCCATTTTGCACGTAGGTGATTTTGAATTAATATTTCATGTCGATATACGGTGGTTACATACTGTTAAAACTAATCGTGGTATTGATATTACTGCCGACTCTAGAACATTGGCAAAGAAAACTAACTTTACCGAGCTCTGAGAGCCCCCCTAGTGGTCGGGAGCATTTCCGTTGTGTTGTGGCTTTATGCCGTTGTGTTGTGGCTTTATTCCGTTGTGTTGTGGCTCGATTTCGTTGTGTTGTGGCTTTATGCCGTTGTGTTGTGGCTTTATTCCGTTGTGTTGTGGCTCGATTTCGTTGTGTTGTGCTTTATGCCGTTGTGTTGTGGCTTTATTCCGTTGTGTTGTGGCTTTATTTCGTTGTGTTGTGGCTCGATTTCGTTGTGTTGTGGCTTTATGCCGTTGTGTTGTGGCTTTATTACGTTGTGTTGTGGCTTTATTTCGTTGTGTTGTGGCTCGATTTCGTTGTGTTGTGGCTCGATTTCGTTGTGTTGTGAACTTATGTTTGCTTTTATAATTTCGTTGTGTTGTGCACTACTGGGCCACCGTACTATAGCAACAAGCTTCCAGATATTTTAAACAGGACTTGCACTAGTTATAAAGAGCCATTTTACAATTGTTAAACTTTGACTCAGACTCAGCACAGACTGAGCGGCAAACTAAACTTAGCTAAAAGTACAGGCAGAAGATACAGTGAGAGATGGCTTTAAAAAAAAACAAAAAAACAGGGAGAAGTCAGACTGTGTCTGCAAAAACCCGCCATGACAAGACAGGCCTAGTGAAACGCTCCAATAGCTTTTCCCATTACCCCCTCACAACACACTTACCCTGCTCTGGCTCTCAAACACACATACACACAGTCCGCTTTCTGTGTAGAAAACTTTGCCATCTGCAATTTGTCCATGCAGTTGGTGTCTGAGTGGGTACACTGTGTGACAGAGTGGTTTGTGACAAGAGGGTGAATGCTTTTGACACTCATTCTAACCCCAAACTACTGCTATTCTCCTCTCCGATGTTTACAGCAACATGGCTTTATAAAGCTTATTTACCCATCAGCCACAATTCAGAGAGAGTCAGACAGGAGCAATCATTAAGTCTATGTGTGTTTTACATGTTCACTTTGTGCATGTTTGCTTGTGTCTCACTTTTAGTTGATTTTTAAATGATGTTGTAGCTGTTTGTGCGAGTGTGTGAAAGCAGACTGGCATTGATTGTCTCTCTCACACCTTGTATTTCCCCTGAATGAAGTGAGTTGACACTGTGAACCCACTCAAATGAAACAGCCATCATTCCCGATGGCTGAGAACGGTGAGCTAAGAGTGTGTGTAAATATCTATGTGTGTGTGTGTGTGTGTGTGTGTCTGTGTGGGTGTGCTACAGCAGAACCACAGCGGACGAGAAGCTGTCATTCTGACACAACTACGGCAAAAGTCACCTGAATCAGCATCCATGCCAGCTCAAGATGGCTGCCAAGCTATTCTCCCTCGGAAAAAAAATAAATAAAAAAAATGTACAGCTCAGAAAACGGTTTAGTTTTCCAAAACTAAACAGAGATTTAGAAATGAACAAAATCTAGATGGATTAAGAAAAATAAAAAATAAAAAAGGTGGAGTTTATATGTAGGATTCATTCAGACAAGGGACAAAAATACAAATGCAATGCAATAAAAATGTGTTGATCAATATTTCAATTTAGTGAGAAATGTACAGTATTAAGATGAAAGGCGATCTGCTGGCATGTTTAACATGTTTGTGTCATGTTTGTGTGTTTTGGGGCAGTGCCCATGCTGAGGTTTTGGCTCGTTCTCAGTTACTAAGGCTGATGCCAGTCACCCGCTGGTTATGGCACATCGTAAGGGGCCTAATGGAATGGGAGCATCTCCATGACGATTAACCGGGAGAGTGGCTCTCTGGCTAGGCCTGGACTGGCTCTTTGCCTAGCAGTTCAGTCAAAGCATAGCTCAGCTACACAAACACACCGAATCGACTGTCCTACACAGACACGATCAGCCAAACACAGCGCTCAAATACACATATAAATCCAGACACAAGCCTCATCTATCTGCCCATCGCAACAGCCAGTGGCAGCAATGCTGAAATGTTGCAGTCCACAGCCATTAGTACAGCAGGCTCTACACAATGAAATACATTAGTGTGATTGCTCTAGGTGCAGACAGGCAGCAGGACAAGGGTTTGCTGGAATTTTTTTTTCCCCCCTCAGTGGAAAGTCTAAAAATACCTCTGCATTATCAAATACATCAGAGATCCTTGACATAACAGCAGAAGTTGAACATAAGATTGACTATACAACAAAACATTTAATGGTTTAGTCTAATAAACAAGTTTGTCAATGATGATTAGCTTTAAATGATTAGTTAATTTATTAGCAATTTAAAGAATATTACTGAGTAAAAACTGCAGGTCAACTGCAAGCATGTTTTCAATCCTTTCCACTTCCAGTTGAGAATTAACACCTTTAATGAAAATTTAATTCAAACGCAGTCAATATTTTTGTCATGTCATATTCATTATTTTGAATTTATTTTACTCTTACTTACATTTTTTGACAAAATTAATATTTGACAATAATTTGCAGAATGATAACTGCAACATTGAACTACACTTAAACCTTATTCATAAACATGTATCAGCTATCAATATAAACAAAACACAGTGTTTGAAAGCTTCTGAAATAATAGCATAAAATGAGTATAATAACATATTTGCCACATTAATCTGATTAATCTCATTTATTTAGCAAGAGTGAGCTATTTATCTTACTTGCAAAGCATGTGTTGGTTTTCAGTTTAAACCGATCAATATTGTTTGTGGATTATCTAAACACACCATTTCTGGATTTTTTTCTTCTTCCAAAAACCTTTATAGTGATTTTTTAAGTAGGCTATCATCATTAGGGATGCACCGATGTATCAAACTATATACAATAGTAGGCGAAAAACAGTATGTGACAAAAAAGAAGTATGTTCGAATTCACAGACAAAAAGTACCCAGATGACCTTCCACTTCCGCTGAGATTTTGAAGTGTACATACGATGGACACTTTACTATCACATGAGGCCACGGGAGAGGATTTGTGAATGGCAGTAAAGCAATACAACTGATGCTGGTATATCACATAATAAGGACAAAATGGCGAATGTAGTATGTCAAGATTACATTCATACATACTACTACACAGATTCATGCTACAGAACATACTTTTTTAGTGGTTGTGAAGTAATTACTTATTCAAAATAAGTACCTACTCAAGAGAGTATGCATTTTCGGATGTAGTGTTTGAATTTTGGGAGGTCGAAGTTAAAGCGACAATAACGCATTAATAGCTAAAAAAAAAACAACAACGTTAAAGCAGTCTCTATTTGACACTATGAATCAGCCGTAGTTCACGCCATTGTTGCCAGGTCTGCGGTTTTTAACTACACCAAACATTTTGTAGCACACCTCTTATCCAATAAATCGCAAAGAACTTTGTTACTTCTAATAAGAAACAAAGTTTAAGCTTTCAAATTTTTTCCATTTTATCACAAAATTCAAACTATAAATGGTACGTTATAAATGGAACCTTTTGACATTCTTAAATGTGAAGTGACAATGGCTGTCAATTTAACGCATTAATTAGATTAATTAATAAAAAAATAACGAGTTCAAATTTTTAACGCATTGCCCCGCCCCCAGACCTTTGTAGGTCATCTGACATTTCATACAGTTGATGATGAAGGTTGTTAAATAATTGCCTAATATAGTATCCAGCCTAGTGCTGCAAGGATATTGCACAGCACCAAGATAACCAACCTTTTCTCTGAGCTTTCAGCGGTCTGTCACTGGTCGTCAGTGTTAAAATATTTGAGATGACCAGTCAAATCAAACTGCTGAGCGTGAATTCCAGCACGACGCTTCAGTTGGCAGTCATAAAGTGCACAATATTATGTATAGCACTACCTATTTCTTGATAACTGTTTTATGCTTGAAATGTTAAACCACCGACAAAAATAATCAGGGATGCAAAAACTAATAAACTTCAAAGATAAGGAGACTGAGGGGGGAAAAGAAAGTGATGATGGAGATGTCAAGGAAAGATTTTAAAGCTATTATTGTCCAAATTTTTGGCCTTCAAACTTCTTAAAATCCATATATGTAGATCAGAGAAATCTAAATTTTAAGAAGTTAATATTGTAGTTTTAGACACAATACCTGAATGAATCAGCTGTTTGAACGAATGGAATGAATTAGACATTTACTGCCACCTACTCCCAAAAAATGAAAATTCAGTCATCATTTACTTAACCTCATGGTCCAAAAGTTTGTGTAATAAATTGTATGTTGAATCAAATAAATATATTTCTTTCTGAATCCACTTGTTGTAATGTTTATTTGATGCTTTACACAATAATGACTTCAAGTAATCTTTTGTGGATAATTTCTTAGCCAAATATGATGTGCGATTAATTAGATTAATTAATCACCACATTATGTAATTAATTAGATGAAAAAGTTTAATCACTTGACAGACCTAGAAGTGACAGATGGCTGTAACGCCTCAGTTCAAGAGGCAGCGCACAGTGCGAATCATCTCTTCCTCTTTCATGTTATTAGCATTAGTTGGGAGAAACTTTAGTTATATTATAGTTACAGCATCAGTTGGGAGAGATTAAAGATATAATTTTGATTAATCGGCTATGGGTATCGGCAGAGAAATAGTGTTGGAAAGAGAAGAAAGTATTGGTGCATCTCTAATCATCATAATGCATGTTTTCTCACCTTGTTCTTTTTTATGCAAAAAAGATGAATCTTGACAATCATTTTCATCGGTATTTTCATTTTATGATGAACATGGTTCTTAACTAGATTTAACCAAGACTTAACTAGGCTTCCTCTTTGAGGTAGCTATAATTACTTGGCTATGCTGGCTAAATTAGCCCTGTTAGACTGGCACTAACTAGCACAGAATTTCATGATGATCTGAGTGGGTCTTATCAGCAAGGTGTAGATTTAAAACATACTGGTCTTGTCCAAAATACTCTTGCTTCAGTGGATGGTTTTACTGGAGGAGCAGACATTTATTTCATGTGAAGTGCAAATAGTATGCCAAGGAAGCAAAATTTTAGGCCTTAGACAGCAATACGACAGCAACTTCAGGGAGAGGAGAGACAAGCGGACAGTCAGAAATTTGTTAAGTGCAGTAGAAGTCGACACTGAAATCGAGGAGTATGCCACAAAGAGAGAGAACATCTCCAGTGCCATTCACATAGTTAGAGGGGGAAGAAAAACTGAACAGAACATTTCAGAAGGTCTTAGAGCTCCCATCTCCACAGCTCACTTCTCTTGTCCACTGCCCAGCTGAGTTCTTTGCCGGAACAAAAGAGATTTTCCTTTCCCATCTTTTGCACTCCATGCTTCTCCTCAGTTCTCTGTCTCTCTCACTTGCTTTTCAACCGCAGCCTTTACAGGTGTCTCAGAGAGTGATGGGATGAGAAATGGGGGTAGAAGGAAGAGAGAGAAGGATGAAACATCTCCACACCAGTCGGTCTGTCAATTAGACAGAACACACATAGAACAGAAACAAGTGCTGAAAACAGGGTGAAAGACAGCATTTTGCCCAAACTAAAACCATCTAAAACATTTAAGAACAGTAAGATAAAATATTGGAATTTTATTAGAATTTTATTGATATAGCAACGCTCGATTTTTATTGTGATTTATTGTCCTAACGAGAAGGAAGTAGTATGACAGAAATCTTCTATCACAGTACGAGTAATTTTATAGTATTATAGCATAATATAGTAGAATTATTTTTTTTAAAATTCCTGATGCCCTAATAATCTGTGGTTGTGTGTTTTCATACTCACAGAAAAAGCAGCTGCAGTAAACACATTTTAGGACAGTTCACGCCGAGGGCCCTATCATACACCCGGCGCAATTTTTTTTTTTTGCTTGTTTCAGCCCGATGCAGTTATCATTTTCATGTCCTGCACCACATTGTTTAAATAGCAAATGCATTTGCGCCCATTTGTGCGCCCACAGCGTGCTGGTCTGTAAACAAGGTGTGTTCAGGTGCATTATTGGCGTGTTGCTATTTTTAGGCAACTGAAATAGACTGACTTATTTTTTTGTTATTTAAAGAGTGCGTTAGTAATATGCACCTATAGGTGGGTGCACAACGTGTGTACACTCTGCTTATTACACACACAGGGATGCGCAGCAGCACACAAACATGCCAAATATTAAAAATAAAAGGATTACAATGTAAAAGATTATTATTGTATGCATTAAGATAAAAATGCTTTGGTGGAAACTGGCTTGTCCCATAGATGATCTGCTCATGCGCACGAGCAGATCCGTTTCCTCTCTAGAGAAGCGTTCAGCTTTTCTGCTTGCAAATTCCTCCATGTAAATAGAAAATCCACCATGGCATGAGCGCAACTGGTTTTTAAAGGGAATAGGAGATGAGACTCTGGTTTATTGCACACAATGCCCAAAACACACCCATTACTCATTAAGAGAATAGGGACAACCCTTTTAGACCCGTCATTAACCATCTGGGGTCTGAGGATTTTCAGGGCCCTGGAGAAGTTTTGACATGCCCTGACATTTGTGCTTTTTTCAGTTGTTCATAAACATATTAATGGAAAAAGTGTCATTACACTGTATTCAGCACAAACTAGGCTACAATAATATGTGAGGAACATGTATGTACATGTTTGTGTTTTTGAAGGAATAACATTTATGCGTGGTTATTGAAAAAACAAAAAAACTTAAGTCACTGAAATAAAGCCAAAAAATATATATTAAATCTGTGTTCACAAGACTTGTGGGTATTGGAGGTTGTAGACTAGAGTGTTTGCTTCAAAATGATTTAAAAATTATCCTGCCTACTCTTTCATTTATAACAATATATTGATTTAGTTTTTGTAAGACACTTTTTGTCAAGAAACACAGTATGCGTGGAGGCGTGAATCATCATGAATAATGGGTGATTTACACCTGAGAAGACAACAGAATCGCATAAAGAACCTCTAATGAGCTGCATATTAATGAGGCCTTTCAGTCAGGTAGGCTGTGAAAAAACCCTCCGTGATCATGTCTCAAGCTCATTATGGTGTATATCAAACATAGATAAAAAACAGCAATACTGTGAAATATTATTACAATTTAAAATAATAGTATTCTATTATATACTTTAAAATATAATGTATTTCTGTGATGCAAAGTGTCTGAACAATTATGTTACCTCTATGGCATTTCATATAGGCTTCTAGCTTAAAAGCATGCACATTTGGAGAAATATTGATGGATTCTCATACGTTTATGTCAATTTTCAGTTTTGTAGTATGTCAGTATTTTCAGTATGTCAGTTTTCAATTCATACTTGCAGCCGGAGGGCGCTCTGTGCACCTTTAGTCCACAAATGCCTCCTAAAGAAGAAAAGGACATGTGACATTCCAGGAACTAACAGGCTTCCAGATATCGCTAACTATGGCAATTCAAAACACTTTTGAAGACAATAAATACACGATTGAGACGATGTATACATGTATTGCCTCAGAATTTGCGTCTGAATAGCGCTGTGTCCAGTTTTTTACTAAGCTACCTGCTATAGCTCAATAAACTACCCACTGGAAGGGTTTCAGGACAAGCACGGCGGATACAACTCGAGCCACTTTTAACTTTTATTGCGTGCACATACACAATAATCATCCACAAGCTAGTTATGACGTTTTAGCTCGTCATTTAACAGTTAGATTGCTAGGTTGTAAACCTGCAATGAAAACACAAACATCAGAATTAACTAATGAAATTACACAATTATGAGATATTAATTCTTAATCTGAATTACTAGCAATGTCAGTTTACAGACACTCACCGGCAAGCGTACCAGTCCTGATCAACAACAGAATGAAAAATGAACCTAGGCGGCGCTTGCGCACTGACTAACTACGCATATACAGATACACAATCTGGTGACTAGGAACAATAATAAAACATATCTGTAACCTAGTAAGATTATAATATATAAGAAATATAACATAAATGTGCCTGCATTAGAATAAGATAGTAAATATACACACTTATTTCTTCAAATACCCCAGAACATAAAAAAACATCTATCACTCGTAATATACATACGCAAACAATAGTGCACCTGCTGGAAAGTTCTACACGCTGGCTCCATGGGCGTGGCCGCATTAGCGGATAATGAGCTGAATCACAGACTTCTGACATGGCTCTCTTTTCATACAGATTACATAAACAGAATTTTTGTTTTCGATTTGACTTGCACAGTTTAAAACCTGACATTTCAACATTTCTTTAGACATAAGTCAAATTTTTTTGTGATTAGTATTCACTAAGTTACAGTTCATTTTCTGAGAACTATCAGATTGGACTTCGTTCAGAGGGAGACGAGAGATCACGCATCATGTTTGTTTTCTTTATTTTGCAAAAAGCACAACATTTTGTTGTTACTCTGAGTGTACACAAATAAAAGAAGATATTCCACAGATTAAAATGGTGTATAACTCTTAATTGTATGTGCAACATTGACTGAGTATTTTAAGTCTCTTTCACACTGGTAAGAAAAAAAACAAAGTGGTATCGCCGGCGTGACCGCCGACCCGAGGGAGTTACACTAACAAAAGTGCCCTTTAGACCATGCGCTTAGATCGTCAAAATAGGGCCATGAATCCTCCTCTTATCATTAAATATTATTCTTCCCTCATTTTACTGGTGGATCCTGGCATATGGAACATATTCATCCCTAGAGTAGTAGCAATGTTCTCTAGCACAGGAAGACACATTAATTTATGTGACATTACATAGTCCAAAAAGAAAAAAATTAATTTTGAATAGAGCTAAAAATCTGTTTAAACTCAAATAACCTCAGTAAATTTGTCAAAACTTGACAGTTTTAAGGCTTAATTTCTTTTAATTGCTTAATATGGGATGTGGCCATTCTAATACTTTATTTCGATAGTCCACTTTCGATAGGCCCAGTTTCACAGACATGGCTTCGACTAAGCCAGTATTAGGCCTAACTTCAGTTAGGGTATTTAAGTAGCTTTTATAAACATATCCTAAAAAAAACATTATTAGTGTGCATCTTGAGACAAAACAATGGCTCTGACATATTTTAAGATATGTCAGTACAAGTTGCTTTCAGTTAAAACAGCTTAAACATGCATTTTAGTCTGGGAGTAGCTTAAGCCTTCTCTGTGAAACTGTGGGACAGAGTATTGGTAGACTAGAGTTAGGGTCAGTAGAATAAGTTGACATGTATTTGAAAATTTACTTATAGTCAGTAGAACTTTGGGGGCAGTCGTGGCCTAATGGATAGAGAGTCGGACTTGTAACCCAAAGGTCATGGGTTCGAGTCTCAGGTCCGGCAGGGATTGTCGGTGAGGGAAGTGAATGTCCAGCGCTCTCCCCACCTTCAATACCACGACTGAGGTGAGACCCTTGAGCAAGGCACCGTACCCCCAACTGCTCCCCGGGCGCCGCAGCAATGGCTGCCCACTGCTCCGGGTGTGTGTTCACGGTGTGTGTGTTCACACACCGTGAACACACACCCGGAGCAGTGGGTGTGTGTTAAATGGGTTAAATGCAGAGCACAAATTCCGAGTATGGGTCACCATACTTGGCCACATGTCACTTCACTTCACTTAGAATGTCTGTTGGGGGACCATCAAAATAAACTGTTAGCAGAAATTAAGCAGACAGTCTTTACTCTAATGACTGATAGTTGACATGCAAAGTAACTTATAGTTAGTAGAATATCTGAAGTAGAGTATTGAAATAAAGTGTTACCGATAATTCACCCAAAATGAAAACTTGCTCATCGTTTACTCACCCTTATATCATTTCAAACAAGTATGACTTTCTTTCTTCTGAACGTAAAATACATTTTGAAAAATGTCTCAGTGTTTGTTTTTATTTTGTACAAAATGATGAAGTCAATGGTAACCAAAACTGTCAAATGGGTTTGGAACAACATGAGGGTGAGTAAATGATAACAGGATTTGCATTTTCAGGTAAACTATCCCTTAAAGACTAAAATTCTAGAATTGCCCCTGCCAGACATATTTCATTACATATCCATGTAGTAATGCATATTTATGATAATCCATTAAATGTAATGCTTAACAAGTGAAGGGTACTTCAACTCTTTTGATTCTTTTTTTTTATGTAAAACTTGATTGACACAAACCAGTGGGTATTTTTATTCATGATAAATTAGTGATTACTCTGGCATCAGTGCAAAAACAGCTGCTTCTCATCATAAACACTTGAGATAAAAACAAAACACTTAACAGTAAAACATAATTTATAAATCTGATTGAATGAGCCACGTTCAGAGGTGCCACACCTGTCTCTGCACAAGTTGCAAAGTTGCTTGACAACTAAAACCCTACTGCTTCACATATTTCTACCATTACACGATGAATACCGTTATAGGTCCTGTCCTTAGTGGCAACTACACGATCCATTCAGGTCTGTTAACCCGGGAGCTTGTAAAAGGCGCTGAGGATTTTCAGAATCAGAATCAGAATCAGAATCAGAAAGAGCTTTATTGCCAGGTATGTTGTTTACACATACTAGGAATTTGTTTTAGTGTCAGAAGCTCCACAGTGTAACAGAGTGACAGCGACAAGACAAGACACATAATAAAAGGAATAAAATAATAATATACGANAGAGCTATGCACTGAAGCTGCCATCCGCGGCGGCCATTTTCCCCTCTGTAAAGATGAGGTCAGCCTCACTGTGAGCTAATTGATTCACTTTTATTTCCTCAACTAAGCAAGCAGCACGCAGCTTTTAAAAAGAGCCTGAGTGTCTCTGTGATTGAAAACGCTTGAAATAATTGAGCTGTTGTTTGGTTTGACGTTGCTGAGTGACTCAGTGGTTTGGTATTGAGAGACGAGAGGTAATTGATATTGACTTTTTGCCTGTGCTTTGTCATCAGCTTCCGCAACGGGAACCGTCCCACCTTCTGTGGCAAAAGACCGTGACTATTATCTCCTGCAAGCTCGGCCACACACTCTTGCTTTACATCAACCGCAAAATTAGCAGACAGAATGACCATGTTTGCTGGCAATAGATGCAGCAGTCGGACTATTGATGTCCTGAGGGACAGTATTGTGGGTTGCACAGGATTTAGACATACTTTAAAATAAAATCCAGGACTTTTAAATCCAGATTTCTGGATCACATCCCATTCATTCTGGCTTACAGGGAACTGTGACACTTCACTGATTAAAACAATTACAGATCGACAGCAAAAGGGTGTTTAGACCGTTATTTATTAAACAGCACAAGACTTATTACGCATCTTACACCACAGAAGAGGGCCTGTGAAAAAGACTGAAGCTAAAGTAAAAGTTATTTTTTGTTGCATTGTAATAGAGCATATAAATCAGCAGAGACAAGCACCAGCCGTCTGTTGAAAGCAAGGGGATTTTCATAATGTGACGGAGTATTAAGCAGCTATGCTATGGATTGGACCTGTAATCCACACTCATGCCAAAACACACCCGCTGACTCTGTCACTACACCATACTGATCTGCACTTTTACCTGCCCTGCCAGAAAAGAAGAAGAGAGAGAGAGCAAACATGAATTGAAAAGGATAGAATAGAAGATAGTGAAGCAATTAAATGAATTATGTTAGGGGAAAAAAGGAGAGCAACATCATAAGTACTAAGAACATAAAGCACTGTAAATCTCCAAAGGTGTGGAATAATAACTCTCATTGAAGAAAACCAATCTCACAGGAACAAAAGAGCTCGGCATTGTGCATTTCAGTTTCGCTATTGTGCCTAGTAATTGTTCTCTTTATATTTAATTGATCTAGATGCAAGGTCCAAATTTCCCCTCGGGTCTGCCTTTCAATGACAAAAAAAGTCAGAATTTGAATTGTAAAGTAATTTATTGTTAGATTGAATTGAGTTAGTCAATTTGGTTGCAATATCTATTTTAAGATGTGAAATATAAAATATGTATTTAAGACAACAAATCATCAATATTAACGCAAAACACAACTCAATAATGGTTTGAAAGGCACAAAGACAATCATGTTAGCATAGCTCTTGGGATATGTAGAACAGTTTTCTATTTTAATATATTTAAAAATGTAATTTATTCCTGTAATGACAAAGCAGAATTTTCATAAACCATTACTCCCGTCTTCCTTGTTACATTACTTCAGAAATCATTCTACACTCTAAATGCTGGGTTGAAAATGCCATTGGGTTGTTTTAACTCAGCGAATGGGTTGTTTTAACCCAGCAGTTGAGTTAAATGTTTGTCCAACCTGCTGGGTAGTTTTAATAAGTTTAATGAATAATAATTAAACAATAAAAATGTATTAAATTGCTTTTTAATAAATGTTAACTGTCTTATTTTTAATTTCCAACCTATTTTGGGTTCATTTTAAGCCAGCCATATAGTAATTTTTTAACAATAGTTGGGTTAAATAAAACTGCCCAACAGGTTGGGCAAACATTTAACAGAACCTCTGGGTTTGTCCATTTTCAACCCAACTTGGGTTGTTTTTAACCCAGTTTTTTAGAGTGTAATATGCTAATTAAGTGCAAGGATAATTTCTTATTATCATCAATGTTAAAATCAGCTGTGCTTAATATTTTTGTGGAAGCAGTGGTTTTTCAGGATTCTTTGATGAATAAAAAGTTAAAAAAACAGCATTTATATGAAATAGAATTCTGAATTTGAATTAGAATTTGTAACAATATAAATGTCACAATATAAACTGTCACTTTTGATCAATTAAATGCATCCTTGCTGAACAAAAATGTTGAATTATTAAAAAAAAATTGAAAATCCAAACATTTGAATATTACGAGACTTAATATATATATTTAATAAAACAGATTATTGATATCAATGCCAAGAACAACTCAGTAATGGTTGGAAACAAATAAACAAAATCATGTTCCCAAAGCTCCTTGGGTGTCATGGTTATTCCACATATACTTCTGCAACTTTTCAGACAGGGCTGAACACACCAATGGTTTTCAAACCGAAACTTTCGCATTACCAAATTGGGATTTTCACGGCTGACAGTGTGGCGTTATTGTGATGGAAAAGGGGTGGATTTGGTCTCCTGAGTTTAGTGACGGCTGCTGGAAACATTACAGTGACTGGAAATCTTTCAAGGCACTTTTTATGAACCACAGCATCAAAAGCAGTCTACACATACCTGAAACTGAGATGTTCGAGTCCTAATTTTACTGCTTCTGTCACGCATCCGTCGTTTGCTCGGTAGTTTGTTCCTCTCTACAACTCAAGCTATTCAGTTGCTCCCAAAAGATAATGAACCAGTTAGTGTCTACTCTCTCATAAATTAAGTTTTTAAGCAGCTCTTGTTCTCGGTTTAGGATGCTAATGGATAAATGTAGAGGTCATGTTCCATTACAGTCACAGAATGAGGGAGCCCATAGTGGAATTGAATGAAAGAGTAATGAAGTAGTGTTTTAAGGGATCAGAAGCCAGATCGGCCTGGTCCTGGAGCTCAGCACAGCATGTTCGACACTGGGGAAAGCACGAGCCGAGGCTTATCTTTAATTGATGCACTAAACCCAGAAACTCTGCCAAGAGACAACACAACAGCTGCAATAGAGTTAGCGAGAGAGAAAATGGAGTCAGAGAGGCAATGGCAGGAATGTAACGGAGCAAAGACAGTAGAGAATTACGGTGAGCGTGAGACATAAATAAAAAGGTTACATACAGAATTGCATTTCTTGGGATACACAATGACAACTCTGTCGAGTCAGATTAAGTACGTAGGATGGAAGATTCATGGCTGCGTGGTGATCAAGGCTGAGATTTGTGCGTTAATGTGCGGCTCAGCGGGACCTGCTCATTCAGGTTGCTGTGGCAGTGCTCTGATGAAGAGCCACCGTGGCTGATGGGAAGGAGTGAAGATGGCCGCCCTGGGGCATACACCAGTAGCATTAAGGCTGATGGATATGGTGCCCCTCACAGGCTCTCAGAACATGCAGGAATGCCACAGGCCACAGCAAATGCAGGGAGCCGAGGGAACGCGGAAAGGTTTCAGACGTTCTTGTCTTGTAGCGAGAGAGAGTGCAAGAAACAGATTTCTGCCTTATTTTTATTTTCATTGTCTTGGCAAGCTATAAATTAACCTTATAAAAGAGAATTCAGACTCGTTTATATGTATATAAATTACATACTAACTATAGTATGTATTTTTGCACCACTAACATATAAAAGGAATTGAGATAAATATTTTGGTTGGACTTTATTTTACAGTACGTGCACTTACGTGTACTTACTTAACTTTTATTACCCAGTTCTTTAACTACATGGGTTAAGGTTAGGTTTAGGGGTAGGTACAGGGTTAGTACCTAGTTATTACCCAGTTATTGCAATCACTATAATAAGTACATAGTATGTCTATATTGTTTCAGCATACAAAATAAAGTGTAAATTCTGTGTACGAATATGATTAGTAATGATATCAGGCAGAAAATAGTTGCAGTCCTATCAGCCAATCACAGTTGTTAAGTTCTGTGGCTAAAGTGTATTAGTCACATGACATTTAAAGGATTAGTTCACTTTCAAATAAAAATTTCCTGATAATTTACTCATAAATCTGACTTAGACATAAATATCTTTGATGACATAGGGGTGACTATGTCATCAAAGATATTTATGTCTTTCTTTCTTCAGCTGAAAAAAAAAAAAAAGGATTAGGATTATTTTCCTTATAGTGGACTTTAACGGACCCCAAACGGTTGAAGGTCAAAATTACAGTTTCGGTGCAGCTTCAAAAGGCTTTAAACGATACCAGACGAGGAATAAGGGTCTTGTCTAGGGAAACGATCGGTCCTTTTCTAAAAAAAATAAAAATGTATATACAAATATTTATAAACACAAATGCTCACCTTGCAAGTGCTTCCGCCAGACTGCCTTCCGTATTCTTCAAAAAGCTGTATGTCCTACATCTTCCCTATTCAACTTATGGAACTTAGCGCCAGTTCCGTTTTTTCCATAATTTGAATACGGAAGGCGTTCTGGCGGAAACTAGATATTTGACTTCATAACTTGTTTAAATATGGATTTTTTTTATACAAACGCATCACTTCACTTCCGAAGGCCTTTATTAACCCCCCGGAGCCGTGTGGAGTACACATTTATGATGGATGGATGTGGATGAAAGCTTTTTCTTCAGCTCATACTCGTGGGTCCCGGTCACTGCCATTATAAAGCTCAGATGCGTCAGGATATTTATTAATATTTCTTCGATTACTCACTTTCATTGTCCTTGCATATAATCTAGTACAGAAGAAAGTGTTTTAATGTAATAAAATTACACACTTCATAAATGACTCCTGGAGTGTTGGCGATGTATTTTTAGCATGTATTGTAAAGGTAATGTTACACAGGGTCCCAAGGTTACTGAATCATTGCCTAACATGAACTCACAGTGTGGGCCATCAAGCTCCTTGATTTGACTTTGCCTTGAGAAAATCTTCCATCCTCCTAAACAGACACATTGAGCTTATGAGCAGCTCAAGTCAAAATGAAGCGCAGACAAGATGAACCCTAACCACCACAGTACCACAAAGTCATATCCCGAATGACCGCCGGCTAATTGTGCAAGTTTGAGTGTGTGTATGTACCAGCAAGCTAAATAAATGAGGATACTGAGTGGCAGATCGTGCTCTGCTGTATCTATCTGTCTGTCTGCTCGGCACAGATTGTTTGTTGGAATTGCTGTCACACTCGTTTATTCTCTCTCTCTCTCTCTCTCTCTCTCTCTCTCTCTCTCTCTCTGGGCTGTGTAAATGTGGTATTTGTCTGTGTGTTGACACTAATTGGAGAATAGCTTTAGGCCTCCCCTGGGCACTAGCCTCTGGAGCGCAGCCTTGATTTGTGGCATCTTAAGAAAGTTAGAGAGAGGGGGATATGGGGGATATGGGAGGAGAAAGAAAGAGAATTAAAAGAGGGGGAGAATAAAAAAAAATGGAACAAATGAGAGGAGGGGCAATGAGAGATGAGAGGTGAAGGGTTTTGAGCTAAGAGGAGAGAGGATGAAACAGATTATTTTTCAAGGCTTGTGTCCGAGTAGGCCTGTTCTTATTTTTCTCTGCATGAGGGAAGACGTTTCCTATACAAATTGGTACATTTTATACATGTTTTGATGCTAAAAATGTGTCAGTGGTTTGTATTCGAGTGCATGTGAGTGGAGTAGTGAAAAAGGAAAGAGATCAAGAGATTTGAAATGGGCACTTGAGAGAGTGAGAGGGAGTTATTTTGAGATGAGGGAGGTCTTATGTAAATGCCGGTGGTGTCTATGCCTAATTTATGATAGGGGATGTCTAAGAGGGTGAATATAGGCCAACATCTCTTCCACATGACCAAACCACACTCAAGACCACAGAACCACACCACACAGATAAACACGTTTGTTTTCTATCATGGTGGAGAGATGGCTACATCTACAGTACATTAATCTGGATACATCTGAAAATGTTTCAAAATGCTTTCTGTCCACACTACACTCTTGAAAATAAAGGTTACAAAAGGGGGTTTTATAGCAATGCAATAGAAGAACCATTTTTGGTTCCTCAAAGAACCTTTCAGTGAACAGTTCTCAAAAGAACCATTTTTTTCTTAGTGTGAAAAACCTTTTAATAAGTTAAAGAACCTTTTCCTGCTATATAGACCAAAGGTTCCATGAATGTTAAAGATTCTTTACCATAAGAAAAATCGGTGTAAAGCATTTTTAAGCATTTTCTAAAAGTTTATCTTCCACGCTGAAATGTCGGAAAATGCTAAAATCCCAAATCGGGCATGCATAAAATGTAATAAAACCTCAATGAGATGATATTGAGAGACCAGACATAAAGTTCTCACACTGTTCTTCTTTCACAATCATTTTATTAGCAAAATATCTCACCACTTACTTAGTGCAGGTCGCACTACATTGCCATTCCATATACATGTATGGTTTAAAATGCAATTGTCCTTATGTTTTGCCATAGGACAGCAATTAGGAGTACATTTTCTGTCATCTTTGCAGGAATGTAATATGAAGACTGTAAAAAGTAACATTTATCTTTAACAACAATGTGAAAGTGAATGGCACATAGCAGTCATATATCAGTATAAACATAGGTATCTCCAACATGAAAACGCAATTAATCGTTTAACTGTTGAAATGCATTACACTGAAACATACAATAAATTAGTTAGACTTCGCATTTAAAGGATTAGTTCACTTTCAAATGAAAATTACCACAAGCTTTTCTTACCCTCAAGCCATTCTAGGTGTATATGACTTTCTTCTTTCTGATGAACACAATCGGATAAATATTAATAAATATCCTGATGTATCCGAGCTTTATAATGGCAGTGAACAGGGGTCACGAGTATGAGCTGAAGAAAGTGCTTCCATCCACATCCATCCAACGTGTACTCCACATGGCTTCCGAATTCAAGTTACCAAGAGAGTGTAAACTGGCATGGCGTCAGTTACACATTTTCCATAAGTTGAATAGGGAAGACGTAGGATGTAGCATAAGCTTTTTGAACTGCAAGAGTTTTACACTTTCTTCATACATTGAATGCGGAAGGTGGTCTGGTGGAAGTTAGATATTTTAGTTGATAACTTATTTTTATTTTTTATTTAAATGCATCGCTTTGCTTCAGAACGCCTTTATTAACCCTCGAAGCCATGTGGAGTATACATTTAGGATGGATGGATGTGGATGGAAGCACATTCTTCAGCTCATACTCGTGACCCCTGTTCACTGCCATTCTAAAGCTCGGATGCGCCAGAATATTTATTAAAATATCTCCGATTGTGTTCATCAGAAAGAAGAAAGTCATATGAGCTAGGATGGCTTGAGGGTGAGTAAAGCTTGAGATCATTTTCATTTGAAAGTGAACTAATCCTTTAGTAGATACAGTAGGATCCATACTCATATAACAAGAAAATAGCTGCCCAGAGATGTTATTGAGATGGCTGCCAAATAATCAAACTTGCCTTAAAGGGACTTGGAGTCCATCTTGGTAATGTCTCTGGCAGCTATTTTTATTATGTATATTATTATAAAATAAATAAAATAAAATAAAAATCATCTGATCAAGGCTGCCCAATCCAGACAGTGTACATCACAAATTTAACAAATGCACACATCATAAAAGCATCCGTTTAAATCACAGACATTCCCAAAATCCAAGAGCATACCACAAACTACCTCACCACTGCAACTTAAAGTGTATCTCATTATTAAAATAAGCCACATTGCCAGTAAATGTGAGGCCTTTAGAAAAGATGACATTGTGTATGAGGGCAGAGGATACACTCTGAAGGTTTCCGGTTCTCCACTCTTTTCTCTCTTTCTCTGTCCTTCGTTCTAAGTGTGTTGCCCTCAAGGGGCTTCTCTTGCTTCTTGGCGAGAGGCTAATTTAGACGCCTCTAATCAATATGCTCACAACTTATTTAACTAATGAGCATTGCTTGCCATTGGGGAAGACATTTGGAGGACCTGCTATGCAGCCAGAGTTTCCAGTACTTAACCACTGCATGTCTGGGATTAAAACTGTTGCTCAGGGAAGAATCAACTACTTATTAAAATACTCCTTCTCTATATAATAAATATATAAAACGCTGCACTGCCTCACACTGCCTGCAGTGATTCGAATGATTTTGTGAATTTATGCAGAGAGCACAAATATTTTATTGACTTCAATGGGAAGAGAAATTGACAGTAGGGCCTACTGCAGGTCACGAATAGATAATATTTTACTGTAAATTTGAAATAATGGTCAGCATTTGGATTACCACAGACTCCTTCCAAGGATTCCCTCAAATTATTCATTATCTATGAACTTTCAAATGAGGATTTTGCCTATTACTGTCTCTATACTGTCATACTTTTAAATTACAGTGAGTTAGACTCACATTTATTTTTTATATCAATCCCAAATTTTTGTACTCATAATTAATGTCCATGAGATGTTTATTCCTTGTGTTTATGTACAGACATATGCATTTTATTCCTATACAGTATATTGAAGTACTTGCCTTTTTTTAGCCAATTTAAAGCCCATTACATTTCACAGCCATGAACTTCATAATAATGTAAAATACAAATTTAAAACAAAATACTAAAAGTAAATAAAAATTATTTTGTGAAGTCATTAAAAATTCAGCGTCTTTGTTGTAAAGCTCTGCTATATGGAACCTCTGATATACAACCCGAATTCCAGAAATGTTGGGACGTTTTTTTAATTTGAATAAAATGAAAACTAAAAGACTTTCAAATCACATGAGCCAATATTTTATTTACAATAGAACATAGATAACATAACAAATGTTTAAACTGAGAAATGTTACAATTTTCATTTCAAATTTGATGCCTGCTACAGGTCTCAAAATAGTTGGGACGGGGTGCATGTTTACCATGGTATAACATCTCCTCTTCTTTTCAAAACAGTTTGGGCATCGAGGTTATGAGTTTCTGGAGTTTTGGTGTTGGAATTTGGTCCCATTCTTGCCTGATATAGGTTTCCAGCTGCTGAAGAGTTTGTGGTCGTCTTTGACGTATTTTTCTCTATAGGTGAAAGATCTGGACTGCAGGCAGGCAGGCCAATTCAGCACCCGGACTCTTCTACGATGAAGCCATGCTGTTGTAATAGCTGCAGTATATGGTTTTGCATTGTCCTGCTGAAATACACAAGGCCTTCCCTGAAATAGACGTCGTCTGGAGGGGAGCATATTTTGCTCTAAAAACCTTATATACCTTTCAGCATTCATAGTGCCTTCCAAAACATGCAAGCTCCCCATACTGTATGCACTTATGCACCCCCATACCATCAGAGATGCTGGCTTTTGAACTAAACGCTGATAACACGCTGGAAGGTCTCCCTCTTTTTTAGCCCGGAGGACACGGCGTCCGAGATTTCCAACAAGAATGTCAAATATGGACTCGTCTGACCATTGAACACTTTTCGACTTTGAAACAGTCCATTTTAAATGAGCCTTGGTGCACAGGACACGATTGCGCTTCTGGACCATGTTCACATATGGCTTCCTTTTTGCATGATAGAGCTTTAGTTGGCATCTGCAGATGGCACGGCGGCTTGTGTTTACCGACAGTGGTTTCTGGAAGTATTCCTGGGCCCATTTAGTAATGTCATTGACACAATCATGCCATTGAGTGTTGTCTGAGGGCCCGAAGACCATGGGCATCCAATAAAGGTCTTCAGCCTTGTCCCTTACGCACAGAGATTTCTCCAGTTTCTCTGAATCTTTTGATGATGTTATGCACTGTAGATGATGAGATTTGCAAAGCCTTTGTAATTTGACGTTGAGGAACATTGTTTTCAAAGTAATCCACTTTTTACGCACTCTGTCACAGCTCTGCCCATCTTTAACTCTGAGAGACTCTACCTCTCTCAGATATCCCTTTTATAGCTAATCATGTTACAGACCTGATATCAGTTAACATCATTAGTTGCTAGATGTTCTCCCAGCTGAATCTTTTTAAAATGTCTTGCTTTTTCAGCCATTTGTTGCCCCCGTGCCATGTTCTATGCTCTATTGTGAATAAAATATTGGCTCATTTGATTTGAAAGTCTTCTAGTTTTCATTTTATTCAAATTTAAAAAATGTCCCAACATTTCCGGAGTTCTGGTTGTACATATTCTACAGAAAAATATATTTTCTATAGGAAAAAAAAATCTTCAGGTGTGGAATTCTTTGCTTGAGAGTTCTGTGGCCATATAATCTATACAATGATACCTATGTGTCAACCACCATAAAATGTCGACCTCGGAGACCAGAAAAAAAGATACACACAAAAAAGGTGTAAAGGGGGAAGTAAATGAAAGAGCAAGATGGAGAGAGGAGAGAAAGAGAGCACACGCAAAAGCTGAGAACAGAAAATAGTGTTGACAGAAATAGAGTCGATAGAAAGTGCTGACCATAAGACATAATTTTTTTTTTTTTTCATGGCGCACACGTCGGCAATTTCTTCAGCCTTATGGATCTGGTGCGTGTGTAAAACGCAGAGTTATATACTTAAAGTTTTCACTTCCAATACAACTCTAGTGAGAAGTTTGAGAGAGTTATCCACACTGAGCTCATGCAATCAAATATGAACACAGTGCCAAAAAGAAGGTGTAAGGAGGACACAAGATATGAAAATTAGGAATTACCCACCTGCTGAGACCCCTAATTGCCACCCGTGTGCCACTCAAAGCCACCATGCTTTTCTTCACTCCAATAAAAGTAACCCTCTTGAATTAGACATTAACAGGAGGGAGTTCGTTAAAGCCCAAATTAGCATTTGAGGTCATTATGATCAAAGCATTTTAAGATACGACTAAATTTTGAATTTTTTCAACCTGACTCCGTCTGCTTGATTAGGGAAAGAAGAGCAAAATAAGTCAACTTTTAAAAATTGTACATGCAAATAAATGCAAGATGTGTCACAATGTCTCTTGCTTTTTAAATATGTTTCCATGTGTATGTCAAAAAACAGAAGGCAGACAACGGCTGTGATTGGCTAAATAAGGTCCATGCTGGAGATTGAGTGGGGATCATAACTGATCACTCGCACTCTGCTTCCAGTCATGTCACAGCCATTCAGAAAAACATTATTTTTGTAATCTCTTTTTCTCTTTCATACTCATAATGTAAGACTTATAAAAAGTTGCGTTTTTACCACTTTTATAGTTCTTTTAAAGTTTTGCTTTAAACTTAAACATAATCAGATTTACCAGGATGCAATTTCTCATCAACACCAATTTCAGACATATAGATCAATTTACACAGTCCTAGAATCAATTAGATGCAGTATATGCACAATAACAATTTACAGTAATTCCTCTTTAGGGCACTGCTCTCTGCTCTCTAAGGATTGCATTGTTCGGGTTCAGGTTTCTTTATTTTATACCCGTAGGTAAATTAGGTTTCAGTGAACAAGTTCAGGCTGTTTTTCATACATATCATAGACAATACAATAGACAAAACTATATAAAACACTAAAACATAAAAAAAAACATTACTTCACCTTATTAATGTTAATATGATTAATCACTACTGGGACAAAGCTGTTCTTTTTACCATTTTGTTGTACTCTAAACCGTCGATTAGACGGAATATGATGGAATTTATAATACAGGGGATGATGCATTGTTTGTTAGGGTTTAAGGAAATATCCGTTAACTTAATATAAAATGTCCTGGGAGAAAATTACCAGTACTTTTTCCATTTTTCTACAGATTTTTTTCATATGTGTGTTGCTCATTTGAAGAAAAATGTTCTCATTGACATTGAAAAAAATGACCTCTATGGCCTCTACCAAATTTTTCTATGTAAACATCTCATCAAATTTTATGAGATTAATGTTAATTACAAAAATCGAGGATTTATTGAGTCAGATTATTTCTTCCCTGTATTGTAATACATATGCTCAGTGTGTGAGCAGGCCTAAAACAAGCATACACATTTTAAGGTTTAAAATGCAGACGCACAGCTTGGCAGCACTTTAAGGATGCCATCGCGCCTTTCATTACCAGCTACGCTCATGTAAAGAAAATCTCCAACAAAGACAGAATTTCTTCCTTACATATCCGCCTGTGATAAAATACGTGTTACAATATTCTCCGGTCTCCTCAGCGGCACAGAGACACAGCGCTGTCATTTTTCCGACACAAACGGCGTGCGCTCTGTTTTAATCATAGCTTTCTCCGAGCAGGTCTTAATGCACACTGTTCGAACCCTTCCTTGACTGGCATGCATGTCGTGGGGAGAGGCAGCTTAGCAAGTTCAGAAAGGCCAACTATTAAGTGTGACAGGCTAACTCTTCAAAGAGCCTGCATCTCGTTAGAGCTCACCACAGGAGTCGGAAATAAATAAATAACCTTTTTATGAAAAAAATTCAACACTCTGACACCTAGTTTGTCTAACAATGTGCCTACTGCCTCGGTTTTAAAAGATTAAAATGTCTGTCTTTTCTTCCTCTTTTTTTTGTTCCTATCTCATTAGCACACGTCTTTCGTGACTTATCGCTGTCGAGTGTATTTGAAAATATTATATTTCATACAGAGGGTTAGTAATTTGCAATCCTTTAAGAGAATCCTACACACAAAGATATGTGAAATGCATATAAACCCTCTTCCACACTCAATGTTTCCCTTGGCGCTAACCGTAAACTCAATTCTAACAGCCAATAACTCATAAATGAATGACATACAGAGCAAATATATTGCTCTTCTGCAGTAATTAGAGGGCAAGAGCCCAGATAAGCGGCATGCTGACCTGACTCTCCTGGGAGGAAAAGATGTGTTTTTCTCTTTATTTGGCAGAAGAGTCAATCAGTGGCCCTAGTCAGAAAAGAAGGCGGTCAGCAGGGCCACTTCAGGTTAGACCTGTGGGTTTGTGTGTGCTTGGGAACAAATAATAAGAGCTGCTGAAATAGAGGTTCTCAAATGGACTGTTTTATTAAAGATTTCAACAGTGCACAACTCTCCAATAAAACTTCTTTAGCTATTAGCATTCACACTGATTTGAATAAGAATCTGACCAAATGTTCACCATGGTAACTTAACTCTGTAATGACGCTCTAACAAGCTCAAATTTCAGCGCAGTCAAAAAGTCAAATGCCACATCAGTGGCTGCTGCTGCACTGAAATTAAACGGCTCACAGCTGTGTTTAGCAGAATTATCGCTCTCTGTGTTCATAGCCTTGCTAAAGGACACACTCAATGGGAATAGCCAGCACATGTGGGGAATTACTGACTGAGCGATGGTGACATTTACCTAGTTTTAATTCACATTAAAAATGGCAACAGACCATGTTGGACAGCATGAAAGTTAATCCGTTCTAAGCGTGTGCACCATGAGGTAGTGTGTGTTCCTGTGCGAGTCGGTTGGCAGTGTGTGTTTGTCTTATTGTCATCCTGTCTGCGAGGTGGGAAATTACTGGTAGCTTGTATCCATGGTGTGGATCCGGGGTGGATGGAGAAAGGTCTTGTCACTCTTCAGAGGAAACTGCTAATGCCAACCATGTGTGAGAGAGGATTAGGGACCAAAATGATGATTAAGAAAATGAATGCGACAAGATCGCAATAAGAAAGCTCAAATCATATGTCAGTGCTGTTTTAACGCTCGGACAAACTCAGAACGTTTCTGGCATGCGTGCTTAATTACTAAGAATGGTGTATTGGAGGTTTATTTAAGTTCTTGTTACCTGTATGCGTGCGTTTGTACAGTATGTGTGTAGTGAGATTTTCTATATAATATACAAAAAAGTTTAGGGTGTACTAGCAAAAGATGCTGTGTGTACACATCATTTGAGTAGTGATGGACAGGTCTGTCAGGTCTGTCATCATTCCTGGACCTCCTAGACACCTTATCCATTCACTAGAACCAGGTTAACTAGGGTAAAATATTACGGAGTGTCTATTTACACTAAGTGCAAATAGTGTCCCTTGTTGGCAAACACTATTTACACTAGCTCCGCCCACCAATGTTTTAAGTTTTAAAAAAGACGCGTGGAATTCAACATCTTCAGTGACGCATCAGTAGCGAGTAAGGCTCGTAGACCTGGCTTTTAACGCAATCGACGCAGGTTTGAATCTACCTTTTGCCGAGCTCGCCTTTATTTTCAGTAAAAATGAAAATAATGTTCTAAAAGTGGAAATAAACTGCGAACGAGTGTTTAATAATATCATATAATAAGTGTAATATAATAACTGTTTATTGGGTAGGGATAGGGGAAGGTGTAGGGAGGGTTTTTATTCTCCCAATAAGGCAGCGTCCATTTAATAATTTTAATAAATATAATCATTTACACTCTATGATTTTATTGCATCCTGTTACAAAAATACTGAGGTGCAAATAGTATCTGCCAATATAAAGTATAGAGAGCATCTAATTACTATTTACTCTTATTGCAAAGAACTGATACTTTTACATGATGTAAATAGAATCTATCGCTATTTTCACCTAGCGTAAATAGCATATCGCTAAGGAAATGTTGCTATTGTCACTTAGTGTAAATAGAATATAGAGAATATATTTACACTTAGGAGGCTTTCACACTGGCAGTTTAGTTCGAAAAGGGCACGGTTCACATGAAAAATCGCTAATGTGAAAGCTGTCATGCGAACCCGAGACTACCTGAAGGAGGTTGTGTGAAAAGTGTGAAAGCCCCCTTAGTGTAAATAGCATCTATCGCTATTTGCACAATGCAAATAACTGCTGCCAAAATATTAACAGTAGATCTAAAGCATTGACGAGGTACAATAGGAATCAGGTGTGCTGCATGACTCACAGCTAGTATTGTTCCGTTTAAAGGCAGAAACACAGTAAAAGACAGGAGGCGGTCTCTCTGTCATAGCTCCCACAAATGTGTTACCGCCGTAATACTGAATGCAGTAATAATAATGCCTTTTCTCTGCATTCAACATAAACAGCCCAAGCAGTAGGAATATGCACCCTTCTGAGCTTCTACTGTCTAAATCTAAAGTCTATCTGAACTTTGATCCATTTTTTTACAGTTCCAAAATCAATCAGTCTTCCTGGACTCTAATAAACTCTAGTCGCTCCACTGGAAGAAAAAAGCAATGGAAAATGAATCTATGGCAAGTCATTTGCAATGCACAACAATATCAATTTCGAGATCTACGGTGACGCAGATTCAAAGTTAATGACCATTGTGACCTCGGAAAGCAAAGCTATAACATTGCTGCCAAATTGTATTTGAGAGGCGATAGTATATTACTTGTGAAAACAGCTATATGCTTCCATGCTTCCACCCTGTCATCTTTATGTGGCCTTTTATCTTCAGTAAAAGAATGTTTTATTCCATTGTTAAGCTCTGACACCCTTCACACATACGCACACACACGAACACACACACACACACGAACACACACACACGAACACACACACCGTGAAAGGCAATGCATTCAGCTAAAAAGCAAAGTCATTATCCTCCAATGGTGACAGCACTGTTTGAAAATGACATTGGATTTTAATGTGGTGCAAGTCAATTTCAGCGTATGAAAGGACTTGTGGAAAGATAATGCAGGGCCAATTTACACTCAATTGAAATGTGTGTTTCCTTTTGAATCTGCCCCAATTCTATCCTGGCCCAATGAACAGCTCGAGCTGAATGTGGGATGTTGTGCAGAGAGAATATCCATTGCGCTGTTACAAAGCCATTTGAAGATCATGGCATAGACTAACTGGCCATCCGAGTATTGGTTACTTCGCAAGGGTGAATCTATAAATGTGATATTCAGATTTCACAAACATAATTACGCCACAGTGGTTCAAAGGTTCCACCGTGTACAAGTTGGTTGTACATCTTGTCTACCCAGCAATTTTAATAGCATACATACAATCAAGTGCCAAAAATATTTAAAATCAGACTGAGGGATGTGTTTACCAATGCAAATTTCAGTGCTTAAGGGTGTTTGCGTAGGTGTGTCTTATAAAAGCTGTCAGCTGCCTTTCTGAACTGCCTCTCTTTTCTGTCAGACACATTCTCAATATTCAGACCTAAATTACACCAAAGTCAGTTATCAAGACTCTTTGACTTGACTTATATAATAACAGGCTATTTGTACACAATAGTGTTTGCTTCCCATGAGATATCATTCATGGAAATTGATACTAATCCAGATGCCAAGGCCAATACGAAACGGTTAAGAATATTTGTGGTTCTGATAACGAAGAAACTTCTTTCCCCAGAGGCTCATGTTTAGTTCAGATGCATGTTGAACAGCATTCAGATCTTTTTTCTTTTGTCTTTTCAGACTTCTGATCAACAGCAGAGACATCGTAGCCCATCTCAGACCAGGTTGAAGCTCTTTGATATCTGAGCCGAGCTCATGGGGGCTCAACTAAGAGACCACCCACACTACAATGAGGCACAGACTCCTGAAGAAGGTAGAAGATTACAAATGACATACACTTTTGAAACTTTTGTGTCACTTTTGATCATGCCAGAGAATCAATGCACAGCGTAGTGCTTGACAGCCTCTTCCTTCTAATCAAGAGAAGAGAGAGTCACTCCTCCACCCAGTTCCCTTTCCTTCTCTCTACAGTTGTCTCTTTCTTTCCTTCCACCATGTCCTTGTTCAATCCCCAATCCTCTTTTGCTTTTCTTTTTAATGTCCCCCATCTGCTTCTCTCTGTAATGCTTCATATCGGACTTTTTCTTTGGGTCTCGTCCTTTCTGAAATGCATGTCCCCATTGCTAACACTATTTTCCTCATTATTACCATCTCCATTATCTCTGTCCTCTCTGTTCTGGCTCTCATTGTCCCCCAGTGATGCTGTGTGTTGGCCAATGAGAGGCAGGGTAATTAATTATTACACAATAGACAAAAACTACATTGGGAATGGAAAGTTATAATGAATCCCACCATTTCATTCACCTAGAGACCTTCCATCAGTTCCTGTGTGAATGGTAGAGATAAATTGGTTGTTTGATAGAGGTTATGGAATCAAATCAAAGCTCAGGACAGGATGTTACTAAGAATGACACCATTTTGGAATCTAATGCCTTAAAGGGATAATTCACTCTAAAAATTAAACCTCTGTAATCCGTTACTCACTTGCAGGTCATTCTAACCCCGTGAAACACCAAAGGGGAAGTTTAGCAGAATGTCTGAGCTGTTTTTTTGCATTCAATAAAAGTGAATGAAGACTCTTCTGTGATTCATGGCAATACGGTTTTCAAGACTCAACTGATAAACAGTTAACAGTAGTGATGCACCGAAAATATTTGGTTGGAGAAAAAAAAAAAAAAAAAAAAAGACAAAATATATTTGGAGTGCCAAAGTTATTGACGGAGACAATGATGTTTAATTATTGCTTCTCCGATGACGATTGACAGTGGCAGTGTTTTGATTATCGGTGTCTTTTTTGTGTAACCAATGTATAATACAACAGGTATAGACCAAGCCAATGTATAATACAACAGGTATGATGAAAAATGATACTAAAGTTGAAAAATTTAAAATTAGTTATGCTGAAATATAGAGAGATGACTTGTTGCCAAAAACTTTGCTGTGACTGGTTTAAAGGATTTGTTCACCCAAAAATGTAATTTCTGTCATTAAGTACTCACCCTCATGTCGTCCCAAACCCGTAAGACCTTCGTTTGACTTCGGAACATCTGATCCACACATAGGCAGCAACGACATTGCACCTTTTGAGGTCCAGAAAGGTATTAAAGTCATCAATTAAAATAGTCAACGTGACTACAGTGGTGCAACCTTAATATTATGAAGCGATGAGAATACTTTTTTTGTGCAAAAACAAAACAAAAATAAGGACTTTATTCAACAAATTCATCTGTCCCCTGTCATACTGCTACGCTATTTTCGTTGCAGAGCTTCAGTGATTATGTCCGAACGGCGAAACTTCCCCTTTCGAGGAAAGTCTGTTCACTCGGCGGCCATATTTGCAACGCCTCCGGGCAGCTATTTCGGACATCCAAGACAAAGTCCTATCTATTTGAATGGCGGAATCCTGAAATCTCAAAAACTGCTTGGTGCAAAATCCCAATTAAATTACATATTTCAAATCTGCAACAAAATCTGACATGAACAGTCCAATAAATGTTGTTTCTTATGCTAAAATAGTATTTAAAAAGCGTATTTTTCAGGCTAGACAAGCCAATGCGCATGTGCAGTCCTATGCATGAGTCTCAGGTTTCTATGGGAACTGGAGCCTCTAACGGCAGCTACAGTGATGCAATGACTTTATCAATCAGCGATTGGCTCTTTTACTTAGAAGGCGGGACGTATTCCGCCATAGTGTGCGTTGCAGTTTTTTCCCATTCATAACTAATAGGAATTAACAGTCTTTCTATATCTATAGTCTTTGACTGAGCCGCCATTCGGAAGTAAACACTGAAGCTCTTCAATGAAAAATAGCATTGACCTTGACTCTTTTAATCGATGTCTTTAATACCTTTCTGGATAATACCGTTGCTGCCTATGTGTGGATCAGATACCCTCGGATTTCATCAAAAATATCTTAATTTGTGCTCCGAAGACAAACGAAGGTCTTACGGATTTGGGACGACATGACGGTGAGTACTTAATCACCATAATCACCATTCACTTTCACTGTATGTATTGAATGCCTAATATCATATTTTGTGTTCACAGAAGAAAGGCATACAGGTTTCAAAAGACATGAAGGTATGTAAATGATGAAAATGATTTTATTAACTGGTCTTGTAGTACCGCTTCTGAACGTTGAAATTAGATCATTTTATCTCTAATTAGGTTCAGATAAGACATCTGTAACATTTTTGGGGCTGACATGCATGCTAGTGCATGATGTAGGAGAGACTAATCATGAATTATACAGAAACATCTTCGTCATTACTGTCATCAATTACACCAGCTGTTCTCATGTTGGTGAGCAGTGACACCAGCCCCCCATTTGTACCTCTTCTCTCATATTTAAACAGTCACTTAACAGGGCGGCTAACATTCAAGGAGCATCATGTCCATGGTAACCTGCTATGTGGGTGTGTTTGTGCATGTGTGCTCTCTGGCTGCCAGCTCGGTTAAGTGCCCAGCGGTGGCGTGGATGAGTGGTCAGGTGTGAAATTACAAACTCTGCCCAGAATCCCATCAGCTGTTAATGCACACCCACACAGAGCAAGCTGAACTACGCGCTCCATTCGTTGCTAAACCAATATAACGAATCAAACGCTAAAATACCAACAGCACTTCGTTCTGAGACTTGTATAGCAAGACCACAACAAACACAAATATGGGAAGCTGCGGGTAAAATGGGTAAAGCTGATACAGGATTGCATTTGAAACGCATATACATGGATAAATTACACTTGTTCAGACTTGCCACAAAGAGATTATATTATGAAAAGTATAAACACATATCAGTTTGTTTATGTGACATGGTGTAGGTGAGAAAATCCTTGCATCTACTTTTACTGCCTTCATATCATGTCAGAGCCCACATATCAAAATGAGCACACGTTGAACACCACCATTAATGCAATTGCCTGAGGCAGGGTTGCCAGGTTCACACAAAAAAATTGCTACTCAAAACTAGCCCAATTGTGTTTAGGCCTGTTAAGATTATGAAATTTGGATGATTATTAATTGTCTGAAAAATAATTGTGGTTATGCCGATTAATTGCCAATTTTAAGGCTTTGACGATTGATTGTCTGTTTTAGGGCTGTGACGATTATGACGATTGTATGTTTTAGGGCTTTGTCATACATTTTTTGTGCTTCACTCATTAAATAATTGTGATGCATTTAATTTAATTTAATTTAAGTTATTTTGCAGCGTAAGATTACAGTTAACACCTTTAAATATTAAAGAAATGTATTAAATTCAGTAGGCTAAATAACTGAAAAAATTCACAACAAACTGGCCAATCACAGAAAATGTGATTATATAGAGTATGAACTAATAATGGTCACTTTTATAATATAAAATTAAAATATGCTTAATTTAAATGTATCGTGCAGCTTTTTAGTGAGGCAACAACATATGATAGATACTAGGGCTGCACGATTTATCACGATTAAATCACACAGGATTTGGCAATGGCTGCGATTATTTAATGCGCAGCTTGTCAGAGCTGTACAGCTCTGTGATCAATTGCAAATGCTTCTCCATCTGAAAGCCAGAGGGCGCTCTTGCGCAGAAGCTCAAAATATGCCCTGCAGTAGAAGTAGATAACATGCATCATATCACTGTAGCGGAATAAACAGAAGATTTAAACGCTTTGATTGATTTAACATGGCTAATAAACACACGACTGCCTTAGTAAGAAGCCACATCATCCCACAGGAGGATGCTCAACTGTCGTTATGAAGTGAGTTTTGAATAAAAACATGTTATTAAATGTTGTAATATTGTCTTTTGTTGGACAAAATGTTAATAAATGCTTCTCATGTCTGGAAAGATGTTTGACGCGTGTTGCTTTTTCAAATGTACATTATAAGCGATTCAAACTCGCAGTGCTTTCAGATGGATTAGCATTTGGAGCCATACTTCATTGACAAGCTGCGCATAAAAAAATAAAAAAAAATAATCGCAGCCTTTGCGATTTCATAATCACACTAAGAATCGCGTTTAAGCGATAATCGCTTTAAGTTCAATGTTATTTTTCGTATCATGCAAAAAAATCGTGCAGCCCTAATAGATACGACAGAACAAAATAGGCTTTTAATAAAGTTTGTGCGCAAAACTATGATTATATGAAACACTTCAAAACAGAGTGGCACAAGATTAAAGACACGCCAAAAAGATTTTGTTTTAACATGATACATAAAAATTGCGTTCCCGAGGGGTAAAATCTACATTTTTGGCAGGGTTCCCCTGGTAAAATTCACATTCCAGTGGCTAAATATCATGTTATTTGGGGGCGCTTCAACCTGCGGACATGAAAAACTATCCGTGGCAACAGTATCAAAGTAGCGGGAAAACCGTAGACTTGGCAACACTGGCCTGAGGTAAACTCAGATTTTTTTTTTTTTTTTTTTC
>RJVU01036043.1:2187898-2202141 GCA_003731715.1 Anabarilius grahami
CGCAACTTTCTGAGATAAAAAGTGAGGTGACATGTAGCCACGTATGGTGTCCCATACTCAGAATTTGTGCTGCGAATTCACGCATCCAAGTGCACAACCATTTTTTGCCGCGTGCCCGGGGAGCAATTGGGGGTTAGGTGCAAGGGCACCTCAGTTGTGAGTAATGATGAGAGAATGGAAGAGAGCGCTGTTCATTCACTCCCCCCTACATTTCCTGCCAGCACTGAGACTCGAGCCCGCAACCTTCGGGCTACAAGTCCGACTCTCTAACCATTAGGGCAAAACAGATGGGGATAGGGATTTGTTAAATAAATCTTTGCAGAAATTGATATTCATTACAATAATATTTAATGTTGAAAAATGGTGGTAAAGTTTGCCAGAAAACACTACACTGCTCATATTTGTTTCCATAAAGCCACCAAAATGCACATAATTACAATTTCCGAATATGTCAATAAGTACAATAAACAATAAAACAGAGACAAATAACACAAACAAATACTGCATATAAAACATCTAAAACACAAGTACAATGTTTTATTTATAAAAACATAACCTTAAAAATAACTTTGAAGTCCCAATTTGATAGATTTCGTATTCTGTGTACTAGAGAACATAAAAAAAACTCCCACACACAACTTTTGACACACAGAAATCTGCTATGTTGTCATCCTCACTTTAACCTGATTCTGTTCTATAAACAGTACCTTTTAACTCCAAACAGGAAAGGAAAGACCCCAGAGACACCAAAATATGGAAGTGAAAAATAAGAAACAAACGACAAGAGGGGGGGGGGGCCCAAAAACAGAGCCAAAGTGTCTCGGTAAAGAACCACTGCAGAGCCCTGTGTTGTTCCATAAGAGATATTTCTTGCTGAATGCAAGACACAGCAAGTTGCAGAATTGCAGACACGTGTCAGAAAAATCATGCATCTAGAAGTAATGATGACATCAGGATATGAAAAGAGTGTCGGGGGCGTTTGCAACAATATTTCAATTCAGCACTGACAGGATCCGAGTTTAGACAGGGTTGCAGGGCACCAGAAATGATCACTATAGCCCTTTCTTTCTGACATGCATACTCATATTTGACTCAGATCCAAGGTTTGCACACTCTGAGAAAACACACATACACACGTACACAAAGTAGCATGACAATGAGCGAGGCTGTTCTGTTGTCACTCCATTTAGCAGGCAGATTCTCCATGCTGCTTTTCTGTCATGCTTTTCCAATGTTGTCACACAACGGTTACTGTACACTGCGCTGCTAACCATATGTAACTAAGACGTGTCAAATCGGACCCCCGTGACTGTAACTCAAACCCACACCCACACAGATGAGCCACGGCTACGGAAAGAACATGGTGTTTGTGTGTGTGTGTGCTCGATTTTGGCATTTCTTGTCTTTTTCTCTGACTCCTTCTGTGGTTGGTTTTCATTCGAAGACCACTTTCACTGACAGCCCTATAAACAGGCTCCCACCCACAACCGCTCACACACACCTCCTTTATATCCTCTCTCCATACCTCATTCATTTTTTCCACCCAAACATAGCCTCTCATTTCGTCGTTTCCAAATAGACACGCTGAATGGCTTTTTATCTCTCTTGTCATCTTACAGAAATTGGTGCTACACTTCTAAAAAAGTCTATCATGACTTCATCACTTTCTCTTTGTATGTTTTTAAGCAGACTGCTTCTTCAAAACTGAATTTTCAAATGATTTTTAAATCTGCCTTTTCTTTGCAATTGCCTTTTTTTCCCCCCCATCTTTATCTAGCTTTTTACCCTTCTCTCTCTCTCATTTAGGTGTGACTAAGTTCTTTTCAACTTAAAAAAATTACTGTAGGAGTACCATGAGATGAGATGGTATCAAATGGAAATACTGAGGTACTTATGGTGTGATACAAACCATGGAAATGAGTCAGAAATTAACCTTTTAGGAGCAACATTTTCCCCTAGACCTAATTTTCAGAGGCATTATTTACATGTTATATTTAAATGTTTATGTAAAACTGATTTACACTTCAAGTTATGCATTTCTATCAGTCCATTCAAGTCCTAGGAATCAAACCCATGACCTTGGCGCCACTAGTGCCATGCTCTTCTGCTTGAGCTACACTTAAACAGATTGTCTATTGGTGCTTTTCTACTGCTTGGTACAACTCGGCTCGCATTACTTTAGGTTTGCTTTTCCACTGCAGTTTAGTACCACTTTGAAGTGGGTGAGATTATAGACTGATCGTTATAGTTGCACCGCCTCTGCTGCCATGGATCCGCTCCTCGACTACCAATGAGAGGAATGACCTGCACCTCGTCTACTGACCATGATACAGCCATTTCTTTTTTCAAGTTGCGTGCGATGGTTGTTTAAAGCAAGTAATTTAAAAAAGTTAGTTTTAAAAAACTGTGGTGGCTGTTACTGACTTTTTAAATCTAGCGGGTTTGGTGTCTCGTGTTCCAATGACGCTGGTAGTGACGATTCTCTCTGATGAATCAGTGATCTGCAGTGTTTACACATCACATTTTAGTACCGTTACGGCTCGCTTGGAACCTCAACCACTATTTAAGTGAACCACAAAAGCTGTACCATGCAGTGGAAAGGCGCCATATGTATTGTCTATGTATTCATTTAATCAATTGAATAACACAAATGCATAATCTGGATAATTATTGGGTTTAATGAAAAAAAATAACATTAAACATCAAATACAAAAGTAACTGAAGATATCACACAATAAACATTGTACAAAAATACAAACATACAACAAGGCTGCATTTATTAGATGAAAAACTGTAAAAAAAAAACTAATATTGTGAAATTTAAATTTCACAAGAACAACATTTATTTGAAATAGATTTGTTTTGTAAGAATGTTTGTACAGTCACAAACTACCTTGTAACCAATCATGTCAACGTGCCGGCAGGCTTTGGCATATCATTAACAGCGAACTAGCAGGATAGTCTCGAGAGAAGCCAGATTATCCCGGTATTGTGTAGATTTAGCAATATGGCAGGTGTATGATGTATATTACGATGTTCTGATGAACTATACGCCTTCCTCCACTGACATTTTGAGTTGTTCAAAGCATTTGTAAGGATACCGATTGTTAGAAAGCAGCTATCTGTCTTCACATGGTGAACGAGAACATTGTTTGTGTAACATTAGCAACACATTATTAGCTGTTTGATAACATAGTTAAGCAAAAGGCTAATCATATTAATACTGTTATGTGTCCGATGTTGTAAAAAGCGATACCATTGTGCAGCGTTTACCTCAGTAAGTTGAGCGAGTTCATCTCAAAGCTGGCGTGAGTGAGTGTAGGCGGGGATAATTTGCATGTCCATTGATCCTCGTATACTAAATGAAGTAAGGGTGTAGAGTTACATTCAAGCTATTTTAAGGCATGAAGAAATTTTTTTCACAGGAATGTGATTTTGGTAATTAAAGATGAGTTTTAAGGAATACAATTATTGACTGCAGGGGGACTTTAAAAACATTTTTTTTTAATGATAGTGTACTATGTACAATGAAAATAATGTTAGTCTTATGTTAAGACAAACTATTTTTGGCGTGTCTTTAATCTTATCCTTTAGTGTTCAGTTCATTTTCTCCATTGTTCCCTCTTTTTCTCTGTTATCTCCCCAATGTTTTCTTTTGTTGTTCTTTTCTCCTGCTGTCCTTTGCCACTTTGGTTTCTTGTGTCTCTCAGCCCCTCACCTCAAATAGTCTCAACAACAAGCAATAACATCTCCCTCTTACCAAAGTGGAATCTCACTTTCCATTTCTATGCTCTTTCTTTCTCTCTACTGGAATAGGAGTTGTCCCTCTCTTCTCAGTAGTAGGTTAATGGGGTGTTGTAGATAGTTGGCTTGCCCTCTGGAGCATGACATCCCTTTCTCACACCTGGCTCTAGCACCCAGCAGCCCCATACTATAGACATGCTGCTAGTTTTCCGGCTGGTTGGGCAGGCCAGTACCCTCTGATCCTCAGTCCCCCCCGGCCAGGACAAACATCCACAGCCCTCGTATATAGCTGACCACTAGTGCACCAGAACGTCATGGCTGAATAGCCTGAAGCTTTTGAGAGGATATTTGCCTCTAGCTTTGCGTGAACTGTTGAAGGAAAGTTCTGCAGGAGGTTGATTCGGGCATATAAATGTGTGAGTATAGTGTGCGATAGTTAATTGGGGTGTGTTTGGTGATATCTGTGTGTGTGAAAGAGAGCAAATGTTGTGTTTAGCCTTAGGTACTTTTCTAGAAATGGATATAGCTGTATTGCTTTCATTGGTCGGGGTGGAGGATAAGGTTAAGACTGTGAGCGCGCAAGTGGGCGTCGTGACTGACAGATCCACATTTTATTTTACATAAAAATATTTCTTTGAAAGGCTCAAAGCTCGGATCAGGGGGAAAATATCTGGTCCTTATGAACTGTGAAAAGAATTTAGAAAAAGCCAAAAGCGAAGTGTATTTACTTCTAGTAGCGCACAAACACCATTTTTCAGGAAAAGGAGACAGTGGCTGTGATCAGAGATGGTAGTCATGCAGAAAGTTATTTTCACAGGTTCATTTGTGTGATAAATCTTTCTCTTACACACATGTGGGTTAGGTGAGAGTGGGTGATAAGACATAAGCCACTTCCATTACTGTGGAGTGTCCTTTGCTGTCTTTCAAGTTCACACTGAACTTAGTAGGACTAAAAAAGATCCATAGAGCAACAGGAACAATTTGTATGAAGGTACCGTAGCTACAGGATACTGACTGCTGATTTGAAAAGAAACCATTTTTGTAAATAATTTCATAATAATTTGAACTGTATTGGTGATGGTGAACTTTCCTGATTGGTTGGCTGTTGTATTCACTCAAATAATTATTTGTCTGAACTGAACTGTGGACAGTGCTCCCTTACAAAACAGTATACTTCAACACACAGGAACTCAGATCATCCACATCCACAACCAGAAATCTCACCTCACTGATTCAGAAGTATATAAACATCTCCACTCCAGTCATCCTGCCACCTGCCCCCTAGATCCCATCCCTTCAAACCATCGACAAGCCATCTCGCCTATAGTTTTACCAGCATGAAAATTCAGCAATTGAAAATGAAAATTCTCTCATTTACTCACCTTCAAGTTGTTCCAAATCTGTATGGATTTCTTTGCTCTGCTGAACACAAAGGAAGATATTTGGAAGAATGTCAGTAAACAGATCTCGCCCCTCATTGACTACCATAGTATTTATTTTTCCTACTATGGTAGTCAATGGGGGGCGAGACCTGTTTGGTTACTAACCAAATATCTTCCTTTGTGTTCAGCAAAACAAATAAATTCATATAGGTTTGGAACGATTTTTTGGGTGAGTAAATGATGACAGAATTTTCATTTTTGGGAGAACTATCCCTTTAACTTCAACACCTGTCCCATGCAAAGCTTTCTAGAAGTCCCTTGCAGTTTCAGCAATGCTAGACATATTTTAAATTACTATCGCAGTAAATTAAATAAACAACATAATTAAATAAACATGATGTTGAGTTAAAAATAATAATCAAATCTCCATTTCCATCTGCATCCACAAAGTCATTTCAATTGATGTACATCCATTTAGAGCGAACGGAAATTATGTAGTTCTAACTCAGATGAAATAGCCCTCATCTTCTGGTGAGATTGATTTTATTATTATTTTTATGTTTGTGGTCCCAGAGACCCAGATGATGTACTATAAAAACAACAATTGTAATTTTGAAAATAAACCTCTTATTTTCCCCGCAAAACCATTTAATAGGTTCCACTGACCTAGTCAAATAGGCAGATGCTATTGAAGCTTTCTCCTTTTTATCACAAAGCAGTCTTGCACTTTTCAGAAATGTCACTGGTGAAATTAAGCATTTATCTATCTTGTATTTTGAGTGCAGTCACTCTAAGGGACAGTCTAAATTTAACATGATAGTGATTTTGTGCTGGAAAAAAAAAAAAAAAAGTGTTCTGGTGGAGCTGTGGTTGTTTCAATCTTTGATAGTTAATACAATGTTCTCACAAAAGAGCTCTCTCTTTCTCTCTCTCTCTCTCCACACGCACACACACAGACAGAAGCTGTCCCTTACCACCCGACTCGGCCATTACGAGGTCATCCGAGGCACAGAATCAATTTTCCCTCATTATGATTCCCATGTAAATGGGTCGTCACAGAGACGTGAAGCAAGTAGGACGTCTCTTTCTCTCTCTGTGTGTGTGTGTGTGCGTGTGTGTGCATATTACACCTTACGGTGTTCTGTCTCTAGAATCAAAGGACAACTGGTGCGGTGATGAGGCAAGGCATGTAATTCAAAGTATTTGAGGGTCAATCCTGAAATGGACACAAACAAAAATGCACAAATAAGGAGAAAGATACAAGTTCATACACTATATAAAACTAGCTATGGTTCAACCACTGTGTGCGTGAGAGAAGTGAGAGACTGCTAAAATGTCACTTGGCAAGTCGCATAGGTGTGAAACGATCACTGTGCTTCGACCATTAGCACCTCTGCTTGTCACTTTCACACACATACACTCACGGGAACATACACAGGGGCAAACAGTCACCAGAAGGATATAACAGCTACTTGAGGGGTCACAAATATAAATCCTGAGATTGAGATGTCATCTTTCTGCCTTAAGGCACTTTGAGAGTCAGTTCCTCTTTGTAATATTAATGATTGCAGTGAGATTAAACATGTTTGTTATGAGGGATATATTTTCCTTTCATATTTGTTTGTTTTAGCTGTCATAATGTTGATTAAAAAGATATCATAATTGTTCAAACAGCCTTAAAAACAACCCTTTAATATTCTCCTTTTATATTGACATGAAGAGTGATAGAATGTTGATTTAACAGCACAATGTTATTAATGATATGTTTTTCTGTCATTTTGGATATTGATATTCAAGACAAATTTTACTCATAATACCTTGAAGTCATGACTTCTAGGTTTTATAATTAATTATAAATACTTAAAAAAAAAAAAAGATATTTTACTCTGAAAGCATACAGAATGAGTGTGGTGCCCTCTAGAAGGAACACGTCACTAAAGAAATGTGAAGTCATTTGTTTTCAACAAGAGTTTGCGATGACAGGATGTGCGTCAAGCGATGTGATAAAATGTAACAATGCAAATGCAGAATGATGCGGAAACTACCAATAAAAGCGAAGACATTGAAGCTCACAGGATTGCGTGATGATGGAAGAGAAGTTAATAAGCTTTTATATCTCTGCCCACATACAGTATTACATAAAAAATTATGAATGCATGAAAAACAGGGTAAGAAATTGTCAGCATTCTAAATGGGTTTGATTCATGCATTGATAACTGTTCATCACATTTATAATATGATGCATTATGCACTGCTGTAATTTATATCTAAATGATTTCCTCTGCAGAATATTAAGTAATTAAAATTCCTTATCAAAACAGACATCTTATTTGTACCTGTAATACATCCATTAGATTTGGATTTTCTAAATCTACACTGTAAAAAAATGAATTGTTGGTTTAACTTAAGTTACCTTGGTTGCCTTAAAATTTTGAGTTCACCGAAATTGAACTGGAGTCAATACAATGAAGGCGATTGGTTTATTCAACAGAAACTCAAAATATTATGTTATCTGAACCACATTAATTTTAAGTTGATTTGACAAAAGAAAAAATTTTGTGATAACAAATCATGAAAATAATTTATTACAGAGCACTGTAAACACGAATAATTTGGGCTAACTGAAGAAATTTGAGGTAATCAGTTACAACATTTTTTTTTTTTTGAGTTATGATGTTCCCAATATTAAGTAAGCAGAACTATCGTTTTGAGTTTGTAGTACTCCTTTGTTTGTTGCACCTAACTTGAAGTACTGAGTTAGCTAACTCATACATTTTGATTGCAATTAACATAAAATATTTACAGTAATTAATTAACTTTTTATTTTGAGTTCTTGCAAATCAAATGAGTTATTTATTTAACTGTAAACCCTGAAAAGAAAATTCAGAAAATTCCAACTTACTAATTTTCTAACATGTTAAAAATAGCATGGTATAACACTTACTGAATGAGTACAGCAACTTAAAACATGTAACTTACCTGCTCTCAAACCAAGCAGCATGCGCCACTTGTCACCATGATGGTAACTCCAAAAACCCACAATAACAGAAACTCTTCTAAATTAGCATAACAAAATATTAATCAGTACTAAATCTACCTTACCATTAATCTTGCATAAAAAAAAACAAAAAAAACATAGCACTTAATTTTAGCATTTACTCTCTCTTTTGAGTGCCATGGGCAAAGCATGCTGGACAATAGAAATCCCAGCCCAGTTTTGGTTAAACGTAACAGTCTAAATTAAACGAAATGAGTTTATACAACTCAAAACAATGAAACAGTTCAGTTTACTTGAAATATTTCAGTGCTGTGAACACAAAAGAAAAAAAAAGTTCTAAATACTCATAACAGTTAATTTAACTGTTATGAAATATGTTCAATTAAGTATTTTGAGCATTAGAGTTTACAGTGTGTATGGCCATCTGCACAAATAGGGTGAATAGGAAGACAAATAGGTGAATACAAATAGGTGAACACAAATAGGGTGAATCTAGCAACAAAAAGAGCTTCCTAGAGAATACACTGACCTAGTGACCCGCAGCACTGAAATCAGTGTGAATGGGTCATAATATTAAGAGCTATAACAACAATGAAGGTGCTCAATGTAAATCAAAACACTGAGCAAAAAATAGAAACGACGACCACAAAGTCCCCCATAAACAGACTATAATCTGTCTATAGGCGTCCTTCAGGGTCATTAGGTGATGGCCTTTTAAACAAATGCAATGACTCAACCTCATCCTCCGAAGAGAAGACTAATGCATCTCTTTATATAGACTGAGTCCATAATTCACAAGCTGCTATAACATTATTATCTGCTTTGTCTTGTCAAAATGAGTGGAGTTAAATATCTGCTATAGCAGTCATTAGTTTAAAACCCATTTACCTTCTTCTCCCCCTCTCTGCTCTGAGATATGATAAAGCCCCAATTAATAATTCAGCCTAATTAAACACTCATATTTAAAGAGGGCTAGGTCGCCGTATGCTTACTAGCTATTAATTGTTTCTGGCAGAGCCGCATTAGTATTCATATTTCTCAGTCTTACATATCTATTTTATTTCAGGCAGATGAGGTACAGACTACAGGTCGACACTGTTGCACGCTGATGAATAAAGGACCTGCGACTAAAATAGATAATTGTGTTTATGACAAATGGATGCAGCACGGTTGCACAGCAGCAAAAGTCAAAGGCAAGCGTGCCTCAGTCTTTGCATCTGACAACTGCACTTACGGCTCGGGAACAGAACGCTACGCTAAGGTGACATTTGCTTGTGACTAATACTTTATGTGTGAAAGAGGTATTAACAGCCTGCTTGACTTTTGGTTAAGCTAATTTACTCATATAAAACAGGAAGTCATATTTTATGGACACCTTAATGTGATAGAATATTGTAACATAATAGAACAAATGTACGATGTATTGCCTTTTTCACAAGGTATGAAGTGAACCGTTTCTGCATGTTAGCTAACCGAATCAGGGAGAGCAGCCATGATCACAATCAAATTACCTGTCCTATCAAGATCTTGCTTCTTTTAACCCCTTAGCATTCCCGTAAAATGTTCCTAAAATGCCTAAAAAAGGCTGTTCTTGAACCATATCTATATGCATGGTTTTGGTCTCTTTTGAAAGGTATGTGTACTGCGGGTGGTACAGTGGAACGCTAACAGGTTAATGACCTCACAAAATCAAAACTGGACCTTTGAGGCTACCCTATATGGTAATGTTTGCCTAAATGTTGACAAAATTCACTTTAAAGCAGATATAATACACTACAGTTTTTTTTTTTTTTTTAAAGACATTTGTTTTTGAAACAAATAATCTTATGTTCACCAAATCTGTGGGAACCGAATTGTGGATAAAGTAAAAACAGTATATTGTTAAAAATAATCAATATAATATAATTAAAAATGACTGAATATGTTTTAAAATGTAATATATTCCTGTGATGGCAAAGCTGAATTTTCAGCAGCCATTACTCCAGTCTTCAGTGTCACATGATCCTTCAAAAATCATTCTAATATGCTGATTTGGTGTTCATTTGCTTAATATTTTTGTGGATACATTTTTTGCAGGATTCTTTGATAAATAGAAAGTTTAAAAAACAACAACAACAACAACAATCTTCCGGTTTTAATAAAAACTCAATTCCACAGGGAAAAATAAATCACATGGTTCTGCGCATTCACATACACACTGAGAATGAAAAACTGTAGCAAAACAAGCTAAAATTAAATTAAGGCAACACATTTTGACATGTTTTGAAATCTCACACTGATTTTGAGCACCCCTGAACAGCCATGCAAACACGTTACCTATATGAGATTCTGCAAAGAATCTTTGGCTCTGGTACAAATCCAAAAACATCCCAATAATCTGGATGCAGCAGATGTCAAGTACTTGATCCGACAGGGAAAAAAAGAACACAATAAGAAACAAGAATGAGGATGAATAAGTATAGAAACAAAGTGTTGGCATGTGTTAGGGTGTGTGTTTGGCATTTGGCAGCTATAGACCCCATTAGCGGCAGGTCAGGCTAGGTAAAACACAGCCCAGCTGTCAGGGAAAGAGACAGAGAGACACAGAAAGTGATGTGTTTATAGGAACAGATTGACCAGATGTTACACCTGTCTGTCTGCCTAGCCTCTGTGACCACTGTCAAGCCACCTCTGCCATAATGAGCAAATGTGTTGTATGTGCGTGAGAGGGTTTGTATGTGTGTTTATTCATTATTCATTTTGTTTTTGCCATCCCTGCCCTGAGATGCCTGGATGTAACAGTGCAATGATGTGATCAGCATTTTCATTCTCTATCGATCAGAGAACACCAGCAATGCTCTATAGGCCTACATCTTTTTTTTTTCCTCTCTCTCTTTTGTCTAACCCAGTCTCATTTTTATTTCATAAATGGATGGATTTGGTTTAGGATAACACTTCAGTTGCAAGATTGCCACTGCTTCAGACGGCCCAGCTCTCTTTAATCTCCTGTATGAAGTTAATTTTGGTGCTATGATAACTCATTGAACTTAAGAGGACATTGCACACCTTTCTCCCTATCAACCTACAGTGCAGACGTTTCACTTCAAGGAACTGTTTACCCAAAAATGAAAATGCTGTCATCTGTTATTCACCCTCATGTTGTTTTAAACCTTCTCACATTCTTTCTTTCATGGAGCAAAAAAAAAATCTGAAATAGAACATAAGTTATATGGACCAATTCTATGTTTTTGCTGTTGTTTTGCTGTATATTATTTATATTTATTATTTATTTATATATTATTTATATATGCTTTACACCACTGCGCCCGCTTTGCATTGCACTTGGTGATGTAAGGCTTGGATGCAGCTACTCGGCCAAGGAAACCCATTCCATGAAGCTCTCTACGCACTGTTCTTGAGCTAATCTGAAGGCCGAGCCCGATCACATGAAAATGCATATAAATAGTACGAGTGTGTAATCTTGTAGAATATATACGCCAAAATGAGTTTTGGCATGCTTATGGTACGCAGTTTTTCGCGTGCATATGATACGCACTTTATGGCGTATTATACGTACGAAACCCCCACCCCCCACCCCAATCCTAACCAAGAGCGTGTCATATACACGCGAAAAACTGCGTATCATTTTGGCGTATATATTCTAAGAGATTACACACTCGTACTACTGATACGCATTCTCATGTGATCGTGTTGGAGCGCCACACGAAGTTTGGAGGTCTGTAGCTATTGACTCTGCAGAAAGTTGCCGACTTCTGCGCACCTCAGCATACGCTGACCCCGCTCTGTGATATTACGTGGACTACCACTCCATGGCTGAGTTGCTGTTGTTCCCAATTCCACTTTGTTATGATACCACTAACAGTTGACCGTAGGATATTTAATGGTGAGGAAATTTCATGAATGGACTTATTGCACAGGTGGCAACCTATCACGGTACCACACTTGAATTCACTGAGCTCCTGAGAGCGACCCATTCTTTCACAAATGTTTGTAGAAGCAGTCTGCATGCCTAGGTGCTTGATTTTATATGCCATGGAAGTGATTGGACCACCTGAATTCAATGATTTGGAGGGGTGTCCCAATACTTTTGGCAATATAGTGTATTATATATATATATATTATTTTTTATTATTTTTTTACAGGCTCCTCTTTATTTTATATAGTTAATTCAAACATTTCAATAAAGGAAATGAACAACTGAACATTTGTTTGCCTAATGAGTGTGAACAGACCTTAAATTGCAGTGCTCTAGACATTCCTAATGCAGATCAAACACGCATAAGTTTGGGTACCAACGCACTACACGCACCGAGTACGACAGCTGCTATCTTGTTCATATATCAAACTGTTGTTTTGGTGCAGGAATATTTAGCCATAAAATGACTGCAATATGTCAAACTCATCCTTGTTTGAATGAACATGTGTGGAAACAACAGAGGAACACCACATCTAAGTCAGCACTGCTGATTCTACCAACAGATAAATGGATTCTCAGATGTGGCTCCAACATTACCACATCTGCTCCTAACAGGACCACAGAGTTTCTTCTGAACGCTCTGTACTTGTCCAAGAACAGAAATAACAACGTTATCTATTTCTCTGCCAGACTACACATCTTTCAATGACATTATTGTAATATCAGACACCTAAAAGCATAATTGGAACTTGCCCATTGCTGCTGCAGCTATTTTATTTCCCAACATCACAATATGTGGGCTTTTATTTCTTGCCTGAATATCTTAATTATCACCGGAACGTTAACGGCAACAGTCTTAACCAAAGATCATGAACCTGTTTTTGGAAAGTCAAAACATCATCAATAATTCCAAGGGCAAAGCAGGCTCTCGCTGTATTATTCCATAGAAAGAACCATCACTTTTATACACACTTCATATGTTGCACTGCAAGAACGTGAATCTGACATAAAGATAGATGTGTTGAGTATGAAATGCAAGAATAAACCCTATTTGCATGGTTGGAGTATGTGTAAAATGTTCAAGAACTGAAAGTGGTATTTCAACTGGAAAAAGACAGAGCTTTTGGTTTGTGATTTGTAATAGAACAGATGTTCTGCAAATTGCACAGTTCATCAGCTGGCTGTGAAGACGGAAATGATTGGCGTTAGCATTGTGCTAGTTGAAGGGTGTTTATTGCAATTTCTGGCGCTGTTAACTTTGTGACACCATGAAGTGACATCAGAGCACATAAGGCAATCGACGGGTCGCCAAGGCCGGTTAAACAATGGTTAATGGTGTTTACCGGCACTGAATAGAGAGGAAATGTAGCTAATGTGTTTTAATTGGAGAATCCATATGATGGGTTTGATGAGCAATGTGACAAGTGTTTTGAAGTCTGAAGCACTCTTCACAGCACCATCTGGAGAGTCACTCAGTGTGGGCAGTATGTGTGTGTGCATGCGTTTGACTCGTTGGAAGTCTTATGAAGCTGAGAAGTTTGTTTATGAAAAAAGCAATTTCTCTGCTGACAGCATGACTGTCTAACTTTAACACTCTCCTGAAAGTACAACTTTCACTTCACGAATCGCATTTATGCTCTCAAAGACAAAGGGAGAAAAAAATGGAACAAAGAAATAGATCCTTATTGAATATATGGATTTGTGGCTGTCTTATCTTTAGATGAAAGCTAGAAAGTAGTGACATGGAAATCTAGATACGTGGGCTGCACTGTAAAGAAATGTGGTGCATGGTTGGATTGCATTAGCAGAGATTAGTTGCCCCTTCCCTCGTCAGTCAAACATACAGAATAACTTTCAGTGTATTTTAACCATTTCATTGTGTATTTTGTTTTGAAATGCTGTAAACTAAAGATCCACACACATTTCAAGTGCTTTCAATTCTCATCTTGATGTTGTATGACAAAACAGACAGATATTTTAAGTACTATAGAAACACAGAATTCACACAGTTGTATAATACTTGGAGAAATATGTGAAATGCTGTAAACCAAAGATCCACACACATTTCAAGTGCTTTTAATGCTCATCTTGATGCCGTAAATGACAAAGCAGCCAGATATTTTACCAAGTACTTGTAGAAACGCAGAATTCACATAATATAATATAATAGTTGTATAATAGTTGGAGAAATATATCTGTTTAT
>RJVU01036043.1:2202252-2221236 GCA_003731715.1 Anabarilius grahami
CAAAGGCCAAATTCCCTTAATCATTCATCACAATGAAAAAAACCAAAGAATATAGTTCTGATGTGCAGCAAAAGATTATTGAGCTTGACAAAATAGAAATGGCTGTAAGAAAATAGCTAAACAAACAGCACCTGCATCACCACAAGATGTTTGGGAGGGTTTCAAAAATATCCTCTGCTCTCATCCAAAAACAATCTCTGGGATATTCAGTTGTCAGACATGACTGAAACTTCAAATGGGACCGGCTTCTATGGTCAGATGAAACTAAAAAAACAACAACTTTTTGGCAGCAAACCCACCAGTTGGGTTTGGTGCAAACAGGGATAAAAAGTATCCCATGTCCACAGTTAAATATACTGCTGTATCCTTTAATATTGTGGGCGTATTTTTTTGGTGAAAGTCCTAGACATCTTGTTCAGATACATGGCATCATGGATTCTATCAAATACCGACAGATTAAAACATAACCGCCTCTGCTAGAAATCTTATAATGAGCTGTATAGTTGGATCTTCCATCAGGACAATGATCCAAAACAACCATCAAAATCAACACAAAAATGGGTCCATGAGCAGAAAAATGAAGATTCTGCCATGGCCGCCCCAATCCCCTGATTTAAACACTATAGAAAATTATTGAGGTGAAGACGAACTGAAGACGAGAAGCACCAACATGGAGCTGGGAATTTGAAGGATGTGCATGGAGAGATTCTGTAGGAATGGTCTCTGATCTCTCGTCAGGTGTCCTCCAAACTCATCAGGCATTATAGAATCTCAGAGCTGTTATCTTGGGAAAAGGACGTTGCAATAATTGGGTGCCAATAATTGTGGCCAATGTGAACTAGAGAAAAACATTTATTTCATAATGAGTTTGATGATGAGAATGATGTTACCCTCATTTAAATTTAGATTATCTTTACTGTCATCTACCACTCAAAGTTAAAATATGATATTTAAAAATTATCAAAAATGTGAATAATTTAATAACATTGTTAAATGCAGTCTTTAGCAAAACTCAAAATTAGTATTTATCTTTTATACTGTACATTATAATGATGTCTAAAATTCACTTTTAGCATTTAAAGTGATTGTTTATTTTTTATTGTTTTATTTTTAATTTATTTAGACAAAATAATATAGTATTTCAAAATTAGCCATTTATTATTACTCTGATTTCAAAAATTAGCAGACAATGAAAAATAAGTCAATTACATGGCTTTGAAAGCACTTTAAAACAATCACTGGAAAAGCATTATTATAAAAAAAAAAAATAGGATATGTTTCCTCAGTAACCAGCCGAACCTGACCCCTTGCATAAATTAAGAAATAACCTACTGTCTTTTACCCTGTTCATGTTAGTTTATACAGTGCTGAGGTGTGATGAAGTCTGACATGAAAGTGTTTTTTATACATCTTGTCATTAGGCCCCTTTCCCCTGAACTAGACTTAGACCCCTGGGTCGAGCCTTTAATGTCACCATCTTGACAAGAAAATGTCAAGGTTCATCATAATATCTTTACCCATTTTTATGAATAATTAAAATCAAGATCAATGGGTGTGAAAAAAGGAGTTAAACAATATAAAAAAAAGAGAGAAAAAGACAGTCTCTGAAATTATTTGAAGCTTCAAAAAGCCAGAATCCCTTACGGTTTGTTCCAGCTGTAGCCGGCAAAGCACCGTGTCACAGAGGTTACAGCGCATATGAGGCCCCGGGGCCAAACAGATGTGGGAAAGGACGTGTTTCGATTGTTTTTCTCTGACCTGTTATGATTCAGAGCCGCAAGCTATCACTCTTCAGCTAGTATTTCTTTTCCCATTTCATTTTTTAACTGCCTTTGCTTGCTCCCTGCGGTAATTAAGATAAAATTATCTGAAGTATGGGCGATTGTGCGCTGTTCGCTCTCTTTCCGTCTCTCTCTGTTTATAGATTAGGGGAAAATACAGTTAAGATCAATGCCAAAGAGAAAATTACAAATCTATACAAGCTCTTGCCGAGAGAAATGCGAGGACAAACAAGCCATGTCTTATGGGAAAAACAAAACTGATCTTGGTAAAGTGACGCTCAGCAACAAAAGTCTTCTGTCATGGACTGTATTGTGTAATAATGCTACATAAAAGAGATCTTAAAGTAAGAAAGTAATTCTTAAAGATTTGGAACGACATGAGTGTGAGAAAATTTTTGGGTGAATTATCCCTAGTCCCTAGTTTTTTTTTTTTTTACTATTTTTCTCAGAATGTTTTCTTTGTTGTTATTCAAGAAAAAGATACTAGTTGAACGAATGTGACGAAATGATCAAAAGCATGTTATTGGGGTAAGTTGTCATAATGGAAACTGCCATTAAACAGTCTATTCCCAGCTAACAAAAATATGTTCCAAGAACATTTTGCCAATGTTCCCATTTAGTTATGGAAACTTTATTTCTGAATGTTCTCTGAATGTTCAAAACTTCCATTTTTTCTTTAAAACATTTCAGTGAAACAGCTTCTCAAACAACAACAACAAAATGTGGGGCGGGACTTGATTTTGTCCATCGGGGATTGATTGGATAGTTGGATCCTTAATGTCTGATGTTGCTGCAATCACATGTGAGTGACAGGTTTTGCCACCCTTGTGCCAGTAATCATGTCATCAGAGAAAAGATTGTAAAAATAATTTATTAAATATCACTTATAATTACTGACATCTATTCCTTATGACAACTAGCTCCGGTTTCCTCTGCAACACAGATCGGGAAAAAAAAGAAACAAATCCAGCCTATGATTTCTTCTTCTCTGTATATAAGAACTTGCATTCAGAGGCTGAAAGAAAGGGAAGGATGAATGAATGGATGTATAAATGTTCCCCTGGAGTCAGACAAATAAAGACAAGTGGCCAAATGAGCTAAGCCTGGCGGAGGCCCCAGGAGGCGCTTGACATGTCAGCTGTGATTTGGTGAGGGGTGGGCTGGAGGGAGAGGGCGGAGGGAAAGATGAGGAGAGGTAGATGGAGGAAGAGAGGGATGTGAGAGCCCTGTCGACTCAAATAGCACCAACCCCGGCGAGGTTTGGGCCACTGCCCGTTTGAGGCTGAGCGGGTCTGGCTGCTGCCAGCCCTTGACACACACATACCCGTGCACATACATGCACAGACGGACATCTGCACAGTTGCATACAGACTATATATATAATTTGCAAAGGAGACAGGAACTGAGAAACTGCCAAAAAAAAAAAACACTACTTATATAATCACTATTTTTGTTTTGTTTTTTCCAATTAAAACAAGATAAACTGAGAAGAAAAACTGCATAAGATATTAAACACAGAAATAAAGGTTTATTTTTCTCGCTTTTTGGCATTTTTCTTGGCTATTTAGTGAGATTTTTAACATTTAAGAGCAAAAAAAATAAACCAATAAATTTGAATTTTTTTTTTGAAAACAAGACTTAATATTTTAGGCAATTTTGCATCATATTTGTTTTTAAAGATATTTTTACAGGAAAACAAGACAAGTGCACCCAAGGCTCTGGTAAGTAAATAAGTAAGTAAGTGACAGACAGACGAGCATTAAAAATATCCCCATCATCGAAATGAATACAATCCTATGTAAAAATCCATATTCATACATACACAGGGATTGACATTAACTTTTTTGGATCTTTTTTGCTTTTACATTACATTTTTTTCCAAAATTTTGATATCGATACCATGGTGAAAAACTGCCATATAGATATTTTTAATATTATCTCATAATTTGGCAGCAGGTATATTAGGCTGCTGTCACTTTAAGACCTGACACATGGATCCAATACAGTGTTCACATGCGTTTTCTTTCTCAACTGTTTATGTTCACTGTGTTTACGTGAATACTTGCCAAGACTGGCATTTTGACATTATTTTGTGTGTATTCGACTGTTTAAGTGCAATAAGCAGCAAAAAACAACTTAATTTACCACTGAGATGTGGCTTTATGTGCATGCACTTTAGGTGAGAGCACAAAATTTGCAGGAATGAGCAAAATTATTCGAAATTCAAGCCCTGTAACACCAACAATATTCATCCGGAGCAAATTAAACGAGGGGAGGCGAGTTTTGTGTCAAATTGTTAACAGAGAGATCATGAGAGAGAGCGATAAAGTGTTGGTATCATGTATCTATTCTGCAGAAAATGAGTATTGGAAGCATTTCAGGTATTTCAGTATTGGTATCAAAGAATCGATATTTATGACAACAATTATATATATCATCTAAAAAAATCCAGAGAAGGAAAATGTTTNAACAACTTAATTTACCACTGAGATGTGGCTTTATGTGCGTGCACTTTGGGTGAGAGCACAAAATTTGCAGGAATGAGCAAAATTATTCGAAATTCAAGCCCTGTAGCACCAACAATATTCATCCGGAGCAAATTAAACGAGGGGAGGCGAGTTTTGTGTCAAATTGTTAACAGAGAGATCATGAGAGAGAGCGATAAAGTGTTGGTATCATGTATCTATTCTGCAGAAAATGAGTATTGGAAGCATTTCAGGTATTTCAGTATTGGTATCAAAGAATCGATATTTATGACAACAATTATATATATCATCTAAAAAAATCCAGAGAAGGAAAATGTTTATCGTACTCCTTAAAATGCATACAACATGTTTCGCCCAAAGGGAATCATGTAATGTCACAGGAAACTAATTCATGCTGGATGGGCTGAGGCATCTGCTGCATGTATATAGTATCTCTTTCAAAAGATGTGTGGTTGTAATCAGCAAGTTATCACTATTGATTTGCAAAGAGTGAAATTAGAGTCTTTTGAAGCTGTGGGCTGTCAGAGGCTGACCTCGGTCTGTGCACTCCTTCACCTCCACATTCTAATCCGCCTCAGAGACCAACCGTCTGCTTGTGTCAAACCTACGCACCGTCAGTCTGACAGCAAGACGAGAGAGAAGAAGGAGACAAAGGAAGAGAGAGAGAGAGAGAGAGAGGGAGATAGCTAACATCAGCACTGCTCAACACTAACTGAAGCAGCCAGAGCCAAACCTGCTCTTTAGCTTGAGTTAAAATTTGAAAAGCCGTCTTTCTCTGCGAGTGTAATGTATTGTTACAGTTCGGCCCCTCAGTTTACCCAGATGAGGATGTAGAAAGTTTACTGAGAGATGAGTGTGCGCTAGATGAACAAGAGGGAGGAAGGCAATTAAAATTCAAGCCCTGTTAGTCCTGTCATAAACACACAGTGTGATGTGCGGAAACAGGGCCAAGCCCTGAGTGTGTTTTATTTAAGTGTGTGTGTGTAAAGGAGCCAACAGTGGTTTGATGTCTCAATTGGCTTCCACCACCTCCTCCCTCACCTGTACGATCCTGTATCTCCATGTGTGTGTATTTTTTTATTTTTTTATATTATACATACAGTGAAGCACTTTTACCCTTTTAGCTCCCAACTAGCCTCTTTTTGTATTTACTTAGTTACGCATCTGTAGCTCTCGGCTCTCTCTACCTCCCCCTATAGCTCGCAGTTAAATATTTACAGATTTTCTCCATCTCTGAGGACCGGCCCACTCCAGCTGTGACAGGCACAAGCCTCTGACAGTAATGGAATGAGAGCGTGCATTTAGAAAACACATCGAGACACTTAGATGTTCAACGAGGCCGAATCACGACACCAAGGCTAATGTCGGCTAGTCAACAATGCCGGTTGTTTCGCTGTCACAAGACCAACCTGGTCCACCCTGATTTTAGTTACAGACACTAATGTGGCCTTGTGGATGCTATGGAAAAAACAAAAATAACAAAACAAAAGATGCACTATATGAATGGGACCATTCATTTTGCTTTCATCTTGGCATTTAATTTTCGACCTTGAAAGCTTTCATTATATAGTAGGACATTCGTCGCTTGAAAGGAAAGTATGCACTGCTACATGGTTACATTTGTGAATCTAAGTGTGTGTGATGTTGGGAGAGCACATTAGTGTCCCTTATAGCACTGAGTGGAATGTCAAACTAAAACATTTTAGGAATGCAGGGTGACGTTTCGTGCAGAGACACTGTCCCAGTTCATGCAAATAAACCCATGAATATTTAAAAGCAATGCAAATGAGAATGCATGACAAACAAGGCTTTTAGCTGGAAATTTAATTTTATGTGTACTTGCTTGCAAATGAGTTTACTTTCTCGCTCGTTCTCTTCCTGTCTCTCTCTCTCTCTTTATAATTTCCCTCATTTTTAGAGACTATTCTGACTGCTGTTTTGAATTCAAGCTGTTTTAGAATGCCAATGAAACAGCATACCTAACTCGAATTCCACATACACTGCAGCATAAACTTTTTTAACTTCATTAATTTATGGTAAAACCCCCACATCTATGGTTAAAAATACAGTGATGGCATGTCAGGCATTATGGGATGTACTTTTTTAGCTGTTTAATACACCACCAGGGTTAACGCTATAATATAAAGCTAAATAACAATACATACTTGCACTTATAAAGTTTGGGGTCGGTAAAAATTATGTTTTCAAAGCAAAAATACAGTAAGAAAACACATTTGTGCATAAAATCTGTCATCATGATTCACTTTTATTTATTTATTCTAATTTATTCTAAATTTACAACAACAACAACAAAAATGCTGATTTGGTTCTCAAGAAACATTTCTTATTTTTATCAGTGTTGACTGTTGTGCTTCTCAATATTTTTGTGGAAATGCTGTTGAAAATAACAGCATTTATTTGAAATAGAAATCTTTTGTAACATTATTAATGTCTTTACTGTCACTTTTGATCAATTTAAGGCATCCTTGCTGAATAGAACTATTAATTAAAGGGTTAGTTCACCCAAAAATGAAAATAATGTAATTTATTACTCACCATCATGTAAACGAGGCTTCGTTTACGCGATCCGAACCACTGATTCGAAACAAAAGATTTGTAAAGCTTTGAATATTTTAAACATGTTTTTAGTACCTTTCTGGATCTTGAGAGGTTCAGTGACATTGCTGGCAATAGAGGCCTCACTGAGCCATCGGATTTCATCAAAAATATCTTAATTTGTCTTACGGGTGTAGAACGACATGAGGGTGAGTAATAAATTACATAATTTTCATTATTTTTTTGGGGGGGTGAACTAACCCTTTAAGCTTTAAGTATAAAAAAAAATAAAAAAATCTTACAGACCACAAACTTAAATGGTAGTGTGTGTGTGTGTGTGTGTGTGTGTGTGCGTGCGTTTCTGTGACATATCAGGACACAAATGTGTATAATGCCTTATGAGGACATACCCCATGTCCCCACTTTTCAAAAGGCTTATAAATCATACAGAATGAGTTTTTGTGAGAAAGTAAAAGTGTGCACAGTTTCCTGTGATGGTTAGGTTTAGGGGTAGGGGTAGTGTAGGGGGATAGAAAATACGGTTTGTACAGTATAAAAACCATTATGCCATATGGAATGTCCCCACAATTCACAAAAACGAACATGTGTGTGTGTGCGTGCGTGTGCATGTACACACGCACACACACACACACACACACACACACACACACACGTCTGGCTTACTATCCTTGTGGGGACTCTCCATAGACGTAATGGTTTGTATACCGTGCAAAATGTATTTTCTATCCCCTTACACCAACCCTACCTAAACCTACCCATCACAGAAAACTTTCTGCATTTTTACATTTTCAGAAAAACTCATTCGGTATGATTTATAAGTTTGTTTCCCCATGGTGACACAAGTCTGTGTGCATTCAGGTTGAAGTCCCCATCGGGATAGAAAAACATGTATACACACACACAGGCACGCATGCGTGCACGCACACACTCAAACTCAACACTCGTACATTTTTCTCTATCTGTTTTTTTTTTAAGATATAAAACACGTGGCATCAAGTAGCAGGTAATTCATAATTTTTAAATTTTACAAAAACAATTTCTACCAATTTAATATAATTTTCCACTGTATATCGTAAATTTAAACCAGTACATTTTTACAGTATGTGGTATTTTCTTTTGTCTAATAAAATTACTTTTTTTTTTTTTATTAAACCTTGTACTGCATGTGCCCTTGTGTATGTATGTGCGTTAAAAAACGATAATGAGAAAGAGAATGAGACAGGAAAAGGAGAGGTCACACAAAACGTTTTAAAACCATCCTCACAATGAGAGTACAGTGATTCACCTTGAAGAGTGCTTGAAACAAGAGAATGTTCCTGTTTCCCCACTTTTCTCACACCATGGCCTAGTTTTTCATAAGGTCTTATGAGTCCTGACACTTCATTAGCAGCACTCAGCTCGAGTTTTGTCCACACAGTCAAGGTCAAGACATGCCTACTAAGTCATAGTCGAGCCGCCCTTACAGGAGCTTTTTTCGTCTCTTTTCCTCCACTTTTTTTCAGGGTGTTTCAGTCTTTTGGCCAAATACACACTGAGTTATTGGGCTGAAGGTAAAAGGTGCTCATAGCCGTTATTGGCTCCACTTTTCTTCTAAATAACACTCTCGCGATTACCTTTCTTCTAATCTTGTGAAATGTCTGGATCATTTGAATCACCTGCTTTCTAAAGCTGCTTTTCTTACTGGTTATGTCATTAGTGCAGTAACTAGAGTCACTAAAAGAGTCCTAGAATGTAATTTACATGCTTTGTGCCATGATAAAATTTCACACAGGCAGAGAAAGAGCACTAATTTAGTTAGTCTGGGTACATTGGCAGGTGTCGGTGACACATTCAGAGCGGTGAAGCCATCAAGTGCAGGGTTCTATGGCCAGAAATGAGATTCAATATACTATTTCATCTGGGCGTGAGGCATTTGAGAAAGCATTTAAAGTCTGAAAAAACTGTAAATATTCTTTAATGTAAAAAGGTGCGAGTGGGGACCGTGGCGCTGAGGGAAATCTTGTTCACATCAATATCGATGAGATGAATACTGCCTACTGGAAGGACTCAGAACTCTACGGCTCAGTCAATGCATTCTAATATGAAACATTTCAAATCGCTTTATGCCAATGTGACCTGACTAACGGGATTGGTTAGCGCACTGCAGAGGATAGACAGAGGAGTGGAAAATAAAAGAGGAAAAAAAAGTTAGACAGAAAGAGAATAGAAAAAGTTTCAGATGGGGGTTATTAAAGGACAATCTTCTTATATGCTCATAAAACCAATTCATTCTGAAAGGGTCTGGCAAGTATTCACCAAAACGAAATCTATCCACATTCACAGCTGGAGCCCACATGGAAATGTCTTTCTTAAATAACTATGAACTTCCTGCACATTTATGCTGTAAATATGGTGTAAACCAGGTTTTAACTGCAGCGGTGTCTCTCTCTGACTTTCCCTGTGTTGTTCTGAAGTTTAATTGGAGTTGATGTGTGGCTCCAAGGCCTCAACTTTCCTGCTTTTGCACTAATTCTGCTCAGTTAAACTCAGGGGGTGAGTAAGAGAGAGAGAGAAGGAGAGAGAATAATAGACTAAGGCAGCTGTAAGGGTTTTATTCCATACAAGTGTCAGTACCAGTTGTGTGTTGGGAGCCAGGGGCTGACAGGGGCCTGACCATAAATTAGCCAGTAATCAAGCCTGAGCCACCTGGACATCAATGTGTGTGTGTTTACGTGTGTGTGTGTTTATGTGTGTGTGTGGCCAAGACCAGGCCCCCTCTGGGATGCTGGGTATTATGGCCTTGAGTGAGTGTTGAACGTTGCTGAATTATCTTTCAGACAATAAATCACATTCTGAGACATGGCAGCACTCACCATTCAGAGCACACAGCTTCTAAATATATTCTTTGGTCTCTTCTTCTTCATGCCTTTTATTCTTCCTAAAATTGCTTCTCTTATCTCCATTTCTTTATTTATACAAGTTCTAGTGGGTACAACTGCACTCAAATACACAAACAGGGATTTTAACTAAGATTTCTTTCATCTAATTTAAACAAATAGCAATTGCTTTCTTTTTCTTGATTGAATTGGAGACAGACAGACAGACAGACACAGATAGATAGATAGACAGATAGATAGACAGATAGATAGATAGATAAAAATTAATGATAGATAGATAATCTATATCTATCTGTAATTTTCATCCATCCATCCATCCATCTCTCTGTAATTCTCTATCATCTATATCTATCTGTAATTTTCATCCATCCATCCATCCATCTCTCTGTAATTCTCTATCTATCTATCTATCTATCTATCTATCTATCTATCTATCTATCTATCTATCTATCTATCTATCTATCTATCTATCTATCTATCTATCTATCTCATTAATTTTTATCCTTCCATCCATCCGTAATTCATTTCTTTCTTTCTCTTTCTTTCTTTCTTTCTTTCTTTCTTTCTCTCTTTCTTTCTTTCTTTCTTTCTTTCTTTCTTTCTTTCTTTCTTTCTATCTATCTATCTGATAGATAATGAATTACAGAGAGATGGATGGATGGATGGATGGATGGATGAAAATTAATTACAGATAGATATAGATAGATAAAAATTAATGATAGATAGATAATCTATCTATCTATCTATCTCATTAATTTTTATCCTTCCATCCATCCGTAATTCATTTCTTTCTTTTTCTTTCTTTCTTTCTTTCTTTCTTTCTTTCTTTCTTTCTTTCTTTCTTTCTTTCTTTCTATCTATCTATCTATCTATCTATCATTAATTATCCATCCATCCATCNTCTATCTATCTATCTATCTATCTATCTATCTATCTATCTATCTATCTCATTAATTTTTATCCTTCCATCCATCCGTAATTCATTTCTTTCTTTCTTTCTTTCTTTCTTTCTTTCTTTCTTTCTTTCTTTCTTTCTTTCTTTCTTTCTTTCTTTCTTTCTTTCTTTCTTTCTTTCTTTCCTCTTTCTTTCTTTCTTTCTTTCTTTCTTTTTCTTTCTTTCTTTCTTTCTTTCTTTTTCTTTCTTTCTATCTATCTATCATTAATTATCCATCCATCCATCTGTAATTAATTTCTATCTATCTATCTATCTATCTATCTATCTATCTATCTATCTATCTATCTATCTATCTATCTATCTATCTATCTATCTATCTATCTATGACATATTATTGTATCTAAATGCAAAATGAAAAAAAAAGAGCCATTTCTAAGCAGACTATGAAATTTATGATTTTCCTGAACTCTATGAACTGACACATCAAAAGAGACTCAGGCTGATTCACTTAATGATCTAACTGAACTGAGCTGATTCATTTAAACAGCTCTTTCACTGTATGTGCTGTTTGAACGGAGTGATTCATTAGATGTCGTCGTGATTCAGTCTTCAGCCAGTGGCCTCACGGCTGACTTACCGATGCATCATGAGTACAGTGCGTCGGCTCTGACATTATGGCAACATCTACTCAAATGATTTTATGCCTAGGTTCCCACATAGCTACTGTGTATTCTGTCACAAACTGCTGAACTACAAACAAAGAATATTCTTTTAAATGGAATCCTTCAGATCAGAATTACATCAATAAATCGTCACTGAACACCTGTCAAATTGAATTTAAGCATGAATGTTAAAACGCTGAGCCAATGATGGCAAGAAATATATTCACACAGAACATGTTTTTGTACTGAAAAATGTGAGACCTGAGCAGTGGAATTGACTCATGTCAAGTCATGAGCGAGAGATGCGAGATACATGTGCAGCGGTCAAAGACATCCATATAGTGCATGTTTACATAGAAAGACAATAGAAAAGAATTGTTGTGAAATGCTAAAATGTCTTCTTTGTGAACGATCCCTAATATTTGGAAACTGCCAGGGGCATTCACATTATAGCATTTAACACATTTTTGCAAAACTGATTTTTAAGTTGACATGGCTGTGCTCACAAGAGACGCAACGACCAAAGATGTCCATCTAGTACGTTTTAGGGATGTACTGATACCGATACCAAACTCATGTACTTGTACTCGTAAAAATACCCCCGATATGAAAGATCGATACCTCACCTGACGTAACTGACAGAACTTTCTGTGCACAGAGACTCTGGCGGCAGCAGCAGAAACAATGTCAGCCTGAGGTGTGGAAATACTTCAAAATTAATGATGACAACCCACATATTGCGAACTGCATGCTTTCAATCACAATTCGTTATCGATGAGTGAAGGCGGGATATGCGGAATCGCGCTGAATGACACAGACCAGAAGCGCGCTCTCTCGCACGCGCTCTCTCTCTTTCTTGCGCGCGATCAGTTCTCCTCGCGCCTGAATGGTCAAATGCACACATAGTTGTCAAAATGTCCATCGTGTGGAGTATCTCACGTAAATACAGTCGGTTATGGCTTAAGTGGACGTAAGCATTTGGGTGAAAACAGGATATGTGTCAGTATCCATGGATTCGGTCTTAAAGGGACCGTAGCGTATATCTTTCATTAATGTTAACCCAACAAAATATGTTAAATAAATGTAGGCCTATACATGGTAAATAAACCTACTGTATCTGAAAAACAAGTTTATTTAATTTGTACCTCTATAGTATTTGTTGTATTGTTTGTAAATTTCTATATAACAACAATTATATATTGGTAATTATGCCCTTTGAAGGTTATTGGACACTGAAATTGTTGTTCTATAAGTTTGTGACAAGCACATAAAAATTATTACTTTTAATAAAGAAGCTGTCCTACATTCATTAGTCTCACTGTTTTGTGCTTGGAAAACTGCAACATCACCAAAAAAAAAAGAGAGAGAGAGAAATTAATAAATGTATAGGTATAGAGGGTATGCGCATGAGGTCACCGTCGACCATTACGACTGCGGTCACACCCGCTAAGTGGCAAAAGACTGAGCTGCAACATTGGTTTTCAGCGTGAATGTCGCAACAAACACACAAAACACATCCAAAACGGGAAAGAGCTTTGTGATTGACTGTACAAATAACTTTGACACAAAACCCGAGGTATATACAGGTCCTTCTCAAAAAATTAGCATATTGTGATAAAAGTTCATTATTTTCCATAATGTAATGATAAAAATTAAACTTTCATATATTTTAGATTCATTGCACACCAACTGAAATATTTCAGGTCTTTTATTGTTTTAATACTGATGATTTTGGCATACAGCTCATGAAAACCCAAAATTCCTATCTCAAAAAATTAGCATATCATGAAAAGGTTCTCTAAACGAGCTATTAACCTAATCATCTGAATCAACTAATTAACTCTAAACACCTGCAAAAGATTCCTGAGGCTTTTAAAAACTCCCAGCCTGGTTCATTACTCAAAACCGCAATCATGGGTAAGACTGCCGACCTGACTGCTGTCCAGAAGGCCATCATTGACACCCTCAAGCGAGAGGGTAAGACACAGAAAGAAATTTCTGAACGAATAGGCTGTTCCCAGAGTGCTGTATCAAGGCACCTCAGTGGGAAGTCTGTGGGAAGGAAAAAGTGTGGCAAAAAACGCTGCACAACGAGAAGAGGTGACCGGACCCTGAGGAAGATTGTGGAGAAGGACCGATTCCAGACCTTGGGGGACCTGCGGAAGCAGTGGACTGAGTCTGGAGTAGAAACATCCAGAGCCACCGTGCACAGGCGTGTGCAGGAAATGGGCTACAGGTGCCGCATTCCCCAGGTCAAGCCACTTTTGAACCAGAAACAGCGGCAGAAGCGCCTGACCTGGGCTACAGAGAAGCAGCACTGGACTGTTGCTCAGTGGTCCAAAGTCATTCGGAAATCAAGGTGCCAGAGTCTGGAGGAAGACTGGGGAGAAGGAAATGCCAAAATGCCTGAAGTCCAGTGTCAAGTTCCCACAGTCAGTGATGGTCTGGGGTGCCATGTCAGCTGCTGGTGTTGGTCCACTGTGTTTTATCAAGGGCAGGGTCAATGCAGCTAGCTATCAGGAGATTTTGGAGCACTTCATGCTTCCATCTGCTGAAAAGCTTTATGGAGATGAAGATTTCGTTTTTCAGCACGACCTGGCACCTGCTCACAGTGCCAAAACCACTGGTAAATGGTTTACTGACCATGGTATTACTGTGCTCAATTGGCCTGCCAACTCTCCTGACCTGAACCCCATAGAGAATCTGTGGGATATTGTGAAGAGAAAGTTGAGAGACGCAAGACCCAACACTCTGGATGAGCTTAAGGCCGCTATCGAAGCATCCTGGGCCTCCATAACACCTCAGCAGTGCCACAGGCTGATTGCCTCCATGCCACGCCGCATTGAAGCAGTCATTTCTGCAAAAGGATTCCCGACCAAGTATTGAGTGCATACCTGAACATAATTATTTGAAGGTTGACTTTTTTTGTATTAAAAACACTTTTCTTTTATTGGTTTTTATTGAAATATGCTATTTTTTTGAGATAGGAATTTTGGGTTTTCATGAGCTGTATGCCAAAATCATCAGTATTAAAACAATAAAAGACCTGAAATATTTCAGTTGGTGTGCAATGAATCTAAAATATATGAAAGTTAAATTTTTATCATTACATTATGGAAAATAATGAACTTTTATCACAATATGCACATTTTTTGAGAAGGACCTGTATTTAAAAACTGTAGAAAGCTACAGAAAAAAAGCAGCAAATGGATCACAGCAATTCACAGAAACAACTCGACTCCAGGCAGAGAAACATGTATTTGCATTTATCATTTTGAGTCAAATTGTTGGATCTTGAGGTAAAATCATACCGTATAGGCTATATTGTATTGTTATATTATGTTGACAACTCATCAATTAAATATTTTCCATCTTATATTCTGCATATTGGGTGTTTTTAAATAAACAAGACAAAAACTATACTATAAAACTATATATGTTTTAAGGCTGGACAATATGACGATATATCATTGATATAAGTGGTTACGCGGATTTAAACCTACCTATATTGTAGTTAAGCTATATCAAATATTCACAGGCAGATTTGCTTTATGTAACGTTATTTCCCCGCCGTCGAAATCAGGCACATATAAATGTCAGGAAACACGACTCCTGGCTGCATGTCCATATCCATGGATTAGGTTTATTTGACAAGTTGTAAGGAACACATTCATTCCCAACCTTTAGTGTAATTTGTTAGTTTTACTCGCGTTTTCACAGTTTCCCGTACTAAATCCAGTCACGCAGCAGGTTCTTTTGCCACTCAGTCCAAGTGACGTTGATGCATACCCTCTATAGGTATCGGTATTGGCGAGTAGGCTACTAGAAAAAAAAGTATCAGTACTCGTACTCGGTCCTTAAAAAATGGTATCGGTGCATCCCTAGTACGTTTATTTAAAAACATTAAAGAGCAGCACAGTGAAATAGGGGGGAAAAAAATGAGACGCAGCACAGCTACATTTTAGCATTTTTGTTTAACTTATTTCAACTTGACACGGCCTGTAAAATGTCACTCTTATGCAAAAGCCACTAAATAAAGCATCAAAATGCAGCGCGATAGTCGAAAACATCCATCTAGATGTTAACACACACACACACACGTGCACAGTGGAGTGCAAAAACTCATTCTGTGTGAACTAGCCATACGATTGTATAGACTATAGAGAATTTAAGATGTATTATTTTATCATTTTTTTCATACTACCTAATATTTTCTCTATGTAACAAAGATTGTAAAAAGAAGAGGACTGAAGTACAGTATGCTATCTGCTAAAAAAAAAAAAATCCATGTTCTCATTTCTCAAAACCGAACTCTTGCATTTGTCCTTCAGTTTACTTTTCATCCACTTCGAGAGGACTACACACTTATGAGCACAATAATCAATAGAGAAGAAGTCTCTGAAGGCTTAATATTCAGAATTGTGTGTTTTATGTGTTCACTGCTGAACAGAGAACCTTTATTCAGAGAGAATAGATTCTTTGGCTGTCATTGCTTGTCTTTTGAACCCAACTTACATTATGTACAGATAGAAGAAAAAAGAAAAGAAAAGAGAAATGGAGTGAGAGAGAGACAACACAGCTATAGAAATAGTGAGAAAGCATATACGGATCTTAAGTAAATCAGTGAGTGACACTGACAATTCAATCATCTACCAGCCTGACAGCATCCATCTTACCTCCCTAGTGAAAAATAAATATACTAAAATCTATTTGTAATACATTTATTTATACTAAGTGTACAACAATTGCATTTACATTTGCATGTACTTCATATAAATACCCTGCAATTGTACTTTTAGTATACTAAATTGGTATACTTAAAGTCTGCTAAACTGGAACAAGTAATTGTGTTGAGGTCCAACTAAAGATATACTTAAGTATATTTGATTATGCTAAAGTGGAACTATTGCAAGTATACTTTAGTACAAGTATATATATCCTGCATTCAAATTATACAGTGATCATACTATCCTTACTAATAGTGATATTAAACACATTTTAGGCTTAATATTTAGAAATATGCATTGTGCAATGTGCAATTCGCAAGAACTGCAAATAAAGTTTAATTCAAATATTTATGTCAGTATGTCAATAAATAGTCAACATTTTAAGCAGATCAAAACCCTTCATCAAAGTTGTCCTAAAACCTTCTTTTAAGGACAACTTTGATGAACTTTTTTGATCTACTTCAAATGCTGACTACTGTATATTAATGGGTTTTTAGTTAGTGTGAAATGAACGTAGGCCTATTTTAAACACATTTTGGTAGGGTTTTTTCACTAGGGCAGACTCTGCATCCATTGCCTCTGACATGTTTTCTCACGTCACGTACTTAACTCGGAAACTCTTAAGGAAATCTAGAGTTACCTAATCTCATAATAATGAGTTGTGCTGATGTTCATGTGCATTTTAAATACATTCTTTCTGACATGACTTGAAAACACTGTAACTGCTGAAGCTAAACCTTGACCCCCATTGGCCTGCCCCGACGTCCTACTATTGGTTCAACCACAATGATTGATATGTTTTGAACACGCCATAAAGCCAATGCCATCACACACACCAACAATCGGTTTTGCTGTACTTTTGCTAAACAACCGAACTCTCTGGAGTGCACACTATTGGGAATCTGAATTGCAGATTTTGGCACATTTGTCAGAAGGAAACTTTAGAGTCTAAAAAGTCATTGTAGCTAAAAACACAAGTCTCACCATGTATTTCAAATCCGAGAATGATAAAATTATTTTTAGATTATGCTATATAGTTTTTTAGATGGGACTTACTTTTTGTGCAAACCACAGAAAACATGAGGTATGAACTGAAACATCTAGTTTGTTTCTGCTAATTGGCTGTAAGGGCAGAATTTTCAAACCCAACTTTTGCCTACAGCTCAGACATAACCATGAGAAATTTGCAAATAAAATGATTTAATTTGTTACATTTTTAAGTACTTCAGTAATTTATTTTTTGTTAAATACTCTGTTGACCTGTTACGATTAAATTGAACAGTATTTGAGTTCTACTTGTTTAGTATATAAAATAGTATTGGCCTAGATAAAAGTTTGCAGGAAATGTGTTTTGAGTTGCAAAAAATAATCAAGTTTTATAATGATGACCTTTACCTTTTTTAATAATTTGCTCACACTTTGAATATCAGGTAGGCTATTGTTTAATTTAATTCAATAGCACTTTTCACAATTTTGCATGATTGCAAACAGATATACATACATATTGAAAGTAGTTACATAAGTAAATATTTGTAATTATGACAATAAAGAAAACAACATATAGTCAGTTTGAAATGGTGAAAGAAATTCACATACCTGATCAGAAGTTTTATTACATTTGTGTATTCCTAATGCACTTTAATGCACCCATACACTTTTCCCATTAATGCTACTTTAATGGCCCTTATTTGCACTTTGAAATATGGACTGCAGCCCTTTGGGCTGTCAAAATATTATGAATTATTAAATTAATTATTAATTAAACTGATCCTGAGCAAAACAAAAAAAAATGTAGTAAAAGTTCAAATAAATCCAGAAACGTTTACTGCATGAAAAGTAAATAATCTTTTTAATTTATGCATCACATATAAATCCGCAGCTTAATGCAAGACTGCCAAATGATTTAATTGCTTTATTGTCAGGAGCAGTTGTGGTGCATTGAGAGTTGAAGCGCGCAGAGACAATTGCTTCATGTAGCGTTATGACAGATAATGTCAGGTAAAAGGAAAGCAAAACATTCTTGATATTTAATGTTGCGTCTAATGGTTTTATTTCTTCAACAGCTTAAAGTTTAATGCACGTTCGTGTTGTATAGCAACAGGCCGTTTCACACTTATTTTCACGCACCACTTACTGTGTCTATATTAATAATTTTGTTGGCGATTCACAGTCTTTTAATCCATATAATTTGTGCTGTCGTTAATAGTTGTTAATAATAATATCTGCACGCTTATAGCTGTACTTGTAACAGTATAGAGAACACAAAGTAACACCAGTGTAGCGGAGTCTATATATGTGTGGTGGCGCAACAGGTAAGCCGAGTGCTCTTGTGCGACAGCGGCCCGTGTGACCCGGGTTGGATTCCAGCCTGTTCTGGTTCCTGCATTCAATATACATGTTAATCTGTTCCCATTGTCTCACTGATGTTCACTGGATAAGTAAGTTACTGGTATACTGGGGCTGTCTGTAAAAGGCATATTCTAAAGCTGTAACTTTATTTATAAAGATTACTTTATTGTAGCCTATTTGAAGCACACTATAATGATGCCATTAGCACACTACAAGTTAACTTGGAATGCCATTGCAATGTGTTTTAAAATCCCTAAAAGTTTGTTATCAGTATAATATTAATGTATGTTCAACACTCTTACAATGTAATTGAATTGCAACTCTAATGTCACCAAAATACATTTAAAGTTTATGCGGAGTGAATTCTGCATTTCAAAACAAGAGTATATTTAAAGTGTACTTAAGTATACTTGGAATAGTTCCACTTTAGCACAAACAAGTATATTTAATACAACTTTAGTTGAACTTAAGCGCTGCTTTTGGACAACTAAAATGCATTTAGTACAAAATTAGTTGTTCCGATTTAGCAGACTTTAAGTATACCAATTTATTGCATGCCACAAGTACATTTAGTTATACTAAAGTACATACAAATAAATTGTGCTTAAGTATACTATTTTTTCACTAGGGT
>RJVU01036043.1:2221246-2317139 GCA_003731715.1 Anabarilius grahami
GGGTGCAGCAATATAAAATGTATATATATTTGCATTATAATTATTTCATTTAATCATCAGATATAATAACCAAGTAAAAATGTTTATATGGGGAGCAAAGTATCAAATCCCACTGTATGTGAACACAAAGTACCTGTTAAATGCATTTAGAAGCGCATCTTTACAGATATCAATTATGGCTTTGTCGGAGGTCTTTATGTACTTAATAAATCAATTATGATTTCTCCGAACTTACATGTTCAGCTGAGAAAACTTAATTCAAAGAGATGCTGAACATCTTTGAGTTTCCTCATCTGTTGTGTGCCTGAGGGCCAATTACCTCCTCCATTAGTATAGATGTTTTTGTCCTTGATCTGCCTGGTATATTTGGGCTTGGAGAGGACCACTGATCTCTTTAGGACATTAGAGAAAGAAAAGCACAAAAGAAGAAACGAGAGACTCTTCAGTCATTATTCGAGCCTGATGAGAGCTGCCAGGCCATTACAAGCATATTCATGGTTGCCTCGCCAGTAATGAGGACCCACATTCAGAGGACAAGAGGGTCATTAGAAAGCCTTCAAGGAAGCACCCACTCTCTTGAACACAGAGCTCGATCCAGACACATACACAGATAGAAATATTTCAACAATTGGGCGTTTTTAGAGCTCTGTGTTTACAGAAAACTATAATTGTATTGATTCATCTGGCACGTTTTTGTTTTCCATGGGAATCGAACCTGGAAATCAAGACCTTAGTCTTGCAAGCACCATGTCAACTACCAATTGAACTACAGCAACAGAGATATACAGAAATGTCTACAATAAAAAGAAAAAAGAAAGAAAAATCTGTCATAATTTACTGTTGTACCAAACTTGTATGAAGTAGTTCCTTCTGTGGAACACACAAAAAAATATATATATTTTAAAAATCAGTGGGATTCATAACACTAACCTCCATTGACTTTCACTGCATGGACATTTTTTTTATATCTTGCTAAAGAAAAAGTCAAACAAGTTTGGAACAACATGAAGACGTTGACCGATAGAATTGTCATTTTTAGATGAACTGCCCCTTTAATGCTAATAAAGCACTTTTGAATGTTTCAAATTAAACCGCAGGAAATATGCTTTACAAAAGATCAATGCATTAACATGCACTGATACACAATTGGGACAATTGGCTTTATACATTAATGATTGTGTATACACACACGTACGCACAGGGCGCGCTTATTCAGGTGCGAGATGCAAGTTTAGTTGCACCTGTTCCCCTGGTGGCCCTTGGCACTCAAACTCAGGTGTGCATGAACTGAGATGGCCACCGGGCGGGCATGCTCTAATAACTCACAGCCTCTTTGACAGACATGAACGCCTCTCATCCATCTTTTAATGTCTCCTCACGTCAGCCCTGAGAGAAACATCTGGAAGAGTCCTCTGCTTTCGCTATATAATGTTATATTCCTATTTGATTAATAATTATCTTAGTCTAGCTTTTGAAGCATTTTAAATAGATTATATGATTGAATGTCAATATGTCCTTCAGCTACACATACCACATTTCCTTGCCTGTAAAACCCAAATGGAAAACCCTAATGAGATCAGCTTATTCATAAACTTGTTTATTTTTTGGAGGCTGCCTGGTTTCATAATAATGGTTTCAATAAAAAGTTATCTGCTGTCAATTTAACAAGGAGACACTGGCTGATTTTTCAGGAACTAAATTTTACATTGGACATCAAGTGGCGACCCAACATAGCAGCAAAATGTTCAAAAATCAAACAATGAAACACAGTATTATCACCATGAACTGCATTTGCTCAACAATATCTCTCCAATTTCAGGTTTCACGCTCTCAGCAGTCAATAATTCACTGCACAAAACACTTGTAGTTGGCACAGATCATGTTTACCCTTGTCCATGATTTTCAAGTATGAGATCATGTCACATCCATGCTGGCATCTGTCTGATTTGGCTCAATTCTACCAAGTGGCAGATGAATTTACGGCAAAATACTGTGTAGTTTGAGTTGGCAGCAATCTTTAATGTCAACAACAGAAGATATGGGAAGAGTGTCGCCCTCTTTTATAAAGGTTAAAAAGCATATTTTTCTATCCTGCAATTATAACAATTATATGGTTACTTGCATTTACATTTAGCATTCTCAGTCCTTGTTTAACTGATTCTGCACCGCTCTGAGCGGATTTCAAACCAGCGTCAACCGGCATGGGAGACAGCCATGCTAACAAGAACACTAAAGACCACAGCCTGTAGCATCAGTCGCAAGCACACCTCTTGATGGTCAGGGGTGTGTTTACCTGCACTACTCTTTACCAGCTGGCCTTCGTTATACTTGCAGTCTGTGACCCGACCAATTTTTGTGTCACAATCCAAAGGTTGAGAACCAACGAATACTGGATTCTGCATCTGAGGAAACAAGTGTGAAAGGTAGGGTTAAAGGGGTGGTTGATTATGAGTTCACTTTTTTAACTTTAGTTAGTGTGTAATATTGCTGTTAGAGCAGGGGTGGTGAACGTTGATCCTGGAGGGCCATTGTCCTGCAGAGTTTAGCTCCAACTCTGAAAAAAAGCACTCACCTGCCTGTAACTTTAGTAATCCTGAATACCTTGATTAGCTTCAGGTGTGTTTAATTAGGGTTGGAGCTAAACTCTGCAAGACAATGGCCCTCCAGGATCAATGTTCCCCACCCCTGTGTTAGAGCATAAACAACATCTGCAAAGTTAGGACACTCAAAGTTCAATGCAAAGGGAGATATTTTCTTTAAAGAATTCTCTGTTTAAGGACTACAACAAACGGCTGGTAGGGACTACAACAAGCTTCTTCCCGGATTAGTGAAATCACTAACCCTAAAATTTACATAAACCCTGCCCCCTGAGAACACGCAACGAAGGGGTGAGGCCATGTTATTGCAATACAGTACGCAACACAAATGCAATAGCATGTCATAAAAGCAAGATGACAACATAAGTTCTAACCGTAATTAAACTAAACTATACCTGTTCTGTCTTCATGCAGCATTTCTCTGGCTCGGTAGGCATTTTACAACAGTTCCCAAACGAGCGATTTATAGATTATCATGACAGAATATGTTAATCAATTACTTTAAGATAGTTAACTCAACATCAGCTACATAAATTAATCAACTAACCATTCAGAAACGTCCTGTTGCATTCTACATGTTGTCTTTTCTTCTTGAGTCTCTCCATCATTGTCCGACTCCGGTTTGAACATTAAAGGCTGAACAATTTATGATATTTTCAGTGTGTCTGCGTGAGGTATTTGGCGCTGCTAACAGTACTATGTACTAACAGGAGCTCGAGAGCAGCAGCTCATTTGCATTTAAAGGGACACAAACACAGAGTGTTTTTTGCTCACCCTCAAAAAGTGACAAATTTAATATGCTATAAAAAATGATCTCTGGGGTATTTTGAGGTAAAACTTCACATACACATTCTGGGGACATGAGAGTCTTATTTTACATCTTGTAAAAGTGCATGTCATTATAAGACCCCTTTAATTCAGAATAATTGGGACATTTCCCCCCAGTCATCTCAATGGCAAAAACTGACCCAATTTTGCCTACCAGAATTAAATTCTGATTTTATATCCAAGAATGACTTTTTGTTTTCTCAATTGCAGACATTTCAATTTAATGGTTCAAAATTGTAACTTTAAATCTTACAATGTGACTTTAAATGTCTCAAATTGCTTTTGCAATTATTTATTTTATGTTTTGGTCTTACAATTTTTTTTTTTAACATAGGCTACGTGCCTCTACCTACATTTTTGCAAATGTCCCAAAATATACCTACACATACAATTCACTGCAGATTCCTGCTGAAAATGACCACTTGTGGCAATAATGCATGATTACACATTATTGATTAATAAAGACTTATTTTTGTGCGGCTCCTTGCACAATACCATATTATGACCTCAAAACACTTTTACCATGATTTGCAAACTAATACATTTTGATGTTTACATCAAATAACCAGCTCCATATGTAGGGCTTTTCTGATGTTTTAAACTGAAGCAAGCAAAAATGGTATGGTTGATACAGAAAAATTCGTTTTTATCTCACATTTACTATCGGTAAGGTTTAGGTTATGGTTTACTGGTGGTACGCTATTTTCAAATGCAATTAAGCTTGTAGTGATACTACCAAACATTTCATTTCCGAACTACCACTATACATACAACAACCAATGTAATAAAATATTGCCACATTCATCTGTTTTGGATAAATCTGAACATACATCATTTAGTTCCACTCACTGGACATTTCAATTTGAATGTGTCTAATCTGATCTGTAATCTGTAAAAAAGTAATATAATTTTACAGAAATGTCATCATAGACATGTTTCTCCAATGATCTTGGGTTGATTTATTTACTCTGAGGTGGAAATGGGCTTCCATAAGACCAATATCAGACTCCTAGTCTAGATCTAGTCTAACAATAGTTAACAAAAAACAAAAACAAACAAACAAACAAACAAAAAAAACCAATAGAAAACCAAAAGTTCGTCTGTAAGCAAGATTTGCTTTGACATCTGACAACCATTAATTAATCCAATCGTTTCATGTAACATGCGGGGGCAGTACCTTAGTCTGCGTGCAGCATGCTGATGATTGTCTCAGTGTCTGTTGCTGCCTAATGAAACGAGATGAAAATGAGTTTGTTTTTGGCTCGAGATAACAGGCCGTGTCATTCACATGCAAACCTCCTCTGAAACGTCAAGTCTCTTTGATCCTAGACATGAAACAAAAACTACAACAGGGAGATGTTCACTTGTACCAGGAGATGAGCTAATTTGGTAACTCTTTTCATGTCTACTCGAGTGTGTGCGAGCTCGGAGACGAAAGCTTGAAAATATTAAGAAAGTCACTTTTAAATGATCAAATAACCATGTGAGACAAATTATCAGACAAAGCAATGGGCAATCATAGTCAAGTCCTCATTCTAACTACACATGCACCTTGTCAGTAGTGCTGATACAGTGCTGAATAATGACCTGTTTTGAGGCAGGTTTAAGCAGTCCTGTTGGGATAAATGTGTCGGTTGATTTGCTTCTGTCGCTGTAGAAGTGCAAAATCCACAGGTGACCGACTAGGATTACTTGGATTAACCCTAACCAATGAACCGTACATGGTATACTGTTTTTTTTTTAACTAAATATGCACAGGTATCTTTGAATTAATGAAACCACTGATCCAACAAAACCCAACCACCGTTACACTTCGGTTTATTGGGGCAGTGCGAACTAGCCAACAGTTTGTTATTACACTTTTTAGAGGCAAAATATGTACTTCCTGTCCACATCCAACTGGGTCACTGCACCAACTCACCCATTCTCATATCTTATTTGATCATGTTTCATCTGACCTCATCTGGCACTTTTTTCCACCCTCCAGTCTGGGCATTTTATCACCGGAGACTGGAGATCAGAACTACTGCCAAACATGCTTGACCTTGGCAAAGCAGTGGGCAGCGGACAAGCGTGCCTGCCTTTCGCAGCTTCCTTTGGCTTCGCTCCATGCCTGACACTGTCCTAGATTGGCATGACAGTGCCCTGCTTGGCACAGATAACATACTACTGGGTGGAAGTTCACCCTGCCATGCGACAGATCTTGTGCCAACATGGCTCTAATCAAGCTTGGATTATTGTGTGTGTCAAAGTGCGTACACAGGCAATTAAGCACTTATGATAGGAAACAAGAACTAAAACACACTGAACAACAGTAATTTAAAAATAAAACATGAAGAATCCAGAACATCAAAATTTGAGCTTTTTGGATTTTAGTCCAGGTCTTTTAGCAGATTTTTATTTTTTTATTTTTAAGCATCTCTTCTGAGGAAAAGAAAAAACAAAAGTGGACCAAAAACATAGACCATCCTTCTTGCACTCTACATTTTTGTCCCAATTTCCTGTTTGAAGAGGAAGAAAGAAAAAGAAAACTGTGCTAAACAAGTAAACGTATGGGGTATTTAACTAAGAGGGTAATGGTCGACATACAATGGTCGATATATCGAAATTATAGAAATATTGCAAATGTGCATACCTCTATATATCACAATAGTTCACGATTACTAAATGATTTTAATACTTCAAAAGATTACAAAAGTTTTAGGTTGACGCCGACAGCAGAGAATAGACTGAACGCATGACTGTGACATACAGTATATGTTAGGGCTGCACAATTATTAATCGCGATTAATATTGTGCAAAATAAAAGTCTGTGTTTACGTAATATATGTGTGTATTATGTGTATAATAATTATGTATATATAAATACACACACATACATGTATATCTTTAAGAAATATATGCATGTATAAATAAATATATATATTTATATACAATTTATATTATATATAAATAAATATTTATATATAAATATAAAATTTTTCTGAAATATATACATGTATGTGTGTGTGTATTTATATATACATAATTATTATACACATAACATACACATATATTACGTAAACACAGACTTTTATTTTGCACACGATCAATCGCGATTAATAATTGTGCAGCCCTAGTATATGTGTCATGCTTAATGTAATTAGGCACAATAAGCAAAGTAGGGCCTATGCGCACATTAAGCTGCCTCTAATCTGCATAATCCCAAATTCAGTTCTTTTCCATAGCTTATATAGCCAAGTACACACATTATATCAAAATGAGTATTCACGTAAACATAGTCATTTATGTCTTAAGTAGAATAAACTGTTGAGAAAAAAAGCATGTAACAATATATTGGATCCGTGCAGCTCTTAATATGACAGCAGCCTAATAAACCTGCTTACGTCTGTGTGCTTAATGTTAATCAAACAACAAAAGACAGAGAGAAAATCACTCATTGCACTTGTCTGAATAACTTTTGTAGCTTTAATAAGAATCAGTATACATTTAATTCATACAGTGAAGACTAAGCTGTGTTTTCTTTTTTATATTTGATTATTCAATTTCTGTTGTTAAATAAAAGTAATGTAGGCCTACCTGAAACCCTAAACCCTCTAATTTGCACTGATGTTAAAATGATACTTACTTTGTACTGTATGTAACACTGCTGTTCACTTTCAGAAGTTGTAGGGATGCTTTCTTCTCACAAATAGAATGTGAAACAGGTATGTTGGTTATATGATTTTCAGTTTTTAAATCTATTTAAATATAACTGAAATTTATTTTACACACTTAAAGCATTATCATATCGAATATCGCATTATTTAACGAGTTATTGCGTATCACATTTTTCTTCAATATCGTGCAGCCCTGCTGTTTACCATAAATAAGAATATTTCTTCAACTTAACAATTAGCCATGGATTATCAAATCTCAACTATAATTTAGAAACAACAACAACAGTAGGCCTAAATTAAAAATCAAAATACATAAATGAATCAGTTTCTGACAGGTGAGGTATTTGCAAACCACATCTTAGCCATGTTCCAAATGTCATACTAATTTAGACTCCCCAAAACAAATTCTTTGTAAACAAATGTGTTCCTTTGACTGGACACCATTTTAGTATACTTTTGGGGAAAATAAAAGTATGAAAATGTCTTTCAATTAAATTGTCAATTGTACCTTGCTACTATGATAAACAACTGACAAATTAAATGAATATTTGTAGAAATAGCAGCATTTTCTAACAATCACGTTAGCAAAGTAGTTTCACTAGCTTGAGCAATGCTTGTAATGTGAAATTTAACAACAACAGTCAACCTTGAAAATTATATCCGAGCATGCACAAAGGCATTAATTTAACTTGAGGTGACACAATGCAATTGAGTGAGATTACAGCACATTATTGTTCTGATGAAATATTAGAAATCTCACAAAAAAAAAGGACCTCAAAAATATCTATATCAAACTGGTTTCACACGTGTTTCACAGAATGACCTAAAGATGGATTAACAAGAAAAGCATTTAGACATGGGGAATGATTGGAAACAAGCTAGTCTGCCTTCAAGATTAAATTTCTATGGTTTAATTTAAGCTTGAAGTAACGCCAAACTTACATATAATGTGAAGGGGTTTCAGCTCATTTAATAGGACAGATTGCATTTGTATGTTTTCCAGTAAGGTTGCAGGTGTGTGTGTTAGATTGCATAAGTGAGCTCTTCTGATTTAGAATAAAAGCAGCAGTATGAATCTCTTGTGCATCACGCCATCACCCACACATGACCTGTGCTCGGCATGACCACACCAAAACACCACTTAAAACAAACGCTGCTGTGCTTGCAATATCACAAGTGTACATTTGTAAAAGATTAAACTTAATGCTCTCTGCTGATGTAGACGACTCAATGGCCCTTCTCCATCTGTGATCTGAGTGAAATCTCATTTCTGATCTTCAGAAACGACTGCACAAGAAACAACTGCGCACACACACACACACACACACACTCCCGCTGAGGAACCATTTTGTTCCAAGAACCAGCTTGTCTCCTTTGAGATGTTCTTGTTTTAAGTTACAGATTTAGGTTTTGTTAGCTTTTGATTTTTAAAGACTAGCCTTGTTAGGCATTGCTCTCCAGATTGAACCAATGCTCAGCACTTCATAATAGCCTACTAGATTTAATTCAGAAGTAAAGAAAGATATCCTGCATAAAAAGCAAGCTTAAATTAGTCTAAGGTGTTTTCCTTAGCCAGTTTTAGCTGGTTCCAGCTTTTCTAGTTGGTCCTGCAGCCAGGCCAAGAAGAAAAGTGCCCAAATACCCTCAAAAAACAGACCAGCTTAATCAACTTGGCTAGACTACCAGTCCTGTTAACCAACTAAGGCTGATTTAAGTTGTTTATTATAAGGTACAAATAAGTTTAAATAGCATGAAATGAAAATTATGCCATTAATTACTCACCCTCATGTCGTTCCACACCCGTAAGACCTTCGTTCATCTTCGGAACACAAATTAAGATAATTTTGATCAAATCTGATGGATTAGTGAGGCCTCCATTGGCAGTAAGTTAATTTACACTTTCAGTGAAAGGTACAAAAAATATTTAATGTTATGAAGCGACGAGAATACTTTTTGAGTGCCAAAAAAACAAAATAACTTTATTCAACAATATCTAGAGATGGGTGATTTCAAAACACTGCTTCATGAAGCTTTGAAGCTTTACAAATCTTTTGTTTCGAATCAGTGGTTCGGAGCGTGTATCAAACTGCCAAAGTCACGTGATTTAAGTAAACGAGGCTTCGTTACGTCATAAGGCTGCATTTACACTGCAAGTCTTAATGCACATATCTTTTGACCATAAGATTTTTTGGCCAGTGTGTTTACATTCACTTTAGACGCGACTGGTATCCAATATCTGTGTTTACATTAATTCCCGCCCAAAATGATTGTCATTGATAGCTTTACATGCACATGGTAGACCCTCTTTTTGAATGGCCATGCTATTCAAAATATTTATATATTTCACGTCGGGTGGTCACGATTACCTGCCAGAAGGGATAAGTTAACAGCTGTCAGTGTCATGGATGTTTTGCAGCGCGAATTCTGACTGAACGAATATAGACTGGAAAATAAAGGTAATTTGCGTTTGTTTTTTTATCTATAGTCATTAAAAGTAGAATTCTGAAGGGAAATAAAGTAGCAGGTAAGATTACATTTATTTGAATCAATGATAACGAGAGAGTGAGCGAAGGAGAGAGTGCATGAGAGAGAGAGAAGCCTACCCAGTGAAGCTTTTGGTTTATTAAAATAAAAAATAAAAAAATAAAAACACACGGCGGTCTCTTTTAAATTGACAGGGCAGAGATTGAAATTCAGCTGCTGAATGTGTGTGTGTGTGTGTGTGTGTGTGCGTGAGTGCACAATTTCTTTCAAGGAAAAAATAGACAAAGTTTCTACCTCAATAATAAAGCTGCGAATTTTAGTGCGAGTGCATACAGGCTCGTCTGCTTCATAATACAACATTAAAGGTGCCGTAGAACGTGTTTTCAAAAGATGTAATATAAGTCTAAGGTGTCCCCTGAATGTGTCTGTGAAGTTTCAGCTCAAAATACCCCATAGATTTTTTTTTATTAATTTTTTTAACTGCCTATTTTGGGGCATCATTAAGTATGCACCGATTCAGGCTGCAGCCCCTTTAAATTCTCGTGCTCCACGCCCCCGGAGCTCGTGCTTGCCTTAAACAGCATAAACAAAGTTCACACAGCTAATATAACCCTCAAAATGGATCTTTACAAAGTGTTCGTCATGCAGCATGTCTAATCGCGTAAGTATGGTATTTATTTAGATGTTTACATTTGATTCTGAATGAGTTTGATGGTGCTCTGTGGCTAAAGCTAACATTACACACTGTTGGAGAGATTTATAAAGAATGAAGTTGTGTTTATGAATTATACAGACTGCAACTGTTTAAAAAATGAAAATAACGACAGTCTTGTCTCCGTGAATACAGTAAGAAACGATGGTAACTTTAACCACATTTAACAGTACATTAGCAACATGCTAACGAAACATTTAGAAAGACAATTTACAAATATCACTAAAAATATCATGTTATCATGGATCATGTCAGTTATTATTGCTCCATCGGCCATTTTTCGCTATTGTTCTTGCTTGCTTACCTAGTCTGATGATTCGGCTGTGCAGCTCCAGACGTTAATAGTGGCTTGTCTAATGCCTTGAACATGGGCTGGCATATGCAAATATTGGGGGCGTACATATTAATGATCCCGACTGTTACGTAACAGTCGGTGTTATGTTAAGATTCATCTGTTCTTCGGAGGTCTTTTAAACAAATGAGATTTATATAAGTAAGAAACAACGGTGTTTGAGACTCACTGTATGTAATTTCCATGTACTGAACTCTTGTTATTCAACTATGCCAAGGTAAATTACATTTTTTGATGATCGATGATCTCTGTGAACTTGTGATGGGAGGAGCGAAGCTTCGTGGAATATGTTTTTTGACAAAAAGTATTCTCATCGCTTCATAACATTAAGGTTGAACCACTGTAATCACATGAACTATTTTAAATATCTCTTTAGAACCTTTCTGGGCATTGAAAGTGTAAATTAACTTGCTGTCAATTGAGGCCTCACTGAGCAATCAGATTTGATCAAAAATATCTTAATTTGCTTTCCAAAGATGAACGAAGGTCTTACGGGTGTAGAACGACATGACGATGAGTAATTAATGACATAATTTTCATTTTTGGGTGAACTAAACCTTTAAGGCTAGTCTCAGACTAAAATTAATGTTTGAGCCCTCTCAACTGAAAATAACTTGCACTGAATTATCACACACCAGTGATAATTCGCACACCAGTAATGTCTTTTCTAAGGCATTTTTATAAAAGCTGCTTAAATATCCTTATTTAACTAAGGCCTAATCCTGGTTTAAGCTAAGCCCTGTCTGTGAAACTGGCCATAGATGTTAGAAACGGAGTTAAAAGAAGTTCTTTGGTAATGCAATCAATATCCTAAAATCTAGAAATGCTGTAATCATACACATTGTGAGGATCAACATGCCACATACAGCTATAAATCCAAATTTACAGAGAGGTGTATCCAACAAATGCCAAAAGCCAGTATCCAAACTTGAAAATGTCATTTCATTAGTTCATTGGTAGTTCATTGTTAGCTCAATAACTGACCTACAGTAATGCTTCAGTACCTACAAAAATGCTCTGAATGAAAAAAAAAAAAAAAAAAAANAAAAAAAAAAAAAAATCATGCACAAAATAATAGATTTTTGTCATGACATTATTGATACAATATTGTACAAAATCAATTGTTTTCTTTCCTTAAGAAGTGCTCAGATATCGGTATGTAAATGTGCCACTTGAATTATAAAAGAATACTTTCCAGCAAACTTGCTCTCAAAGACGTCTGAGTGATGTACGTATGAGATTATCACAAGTGATATGAGCAGTGCCCTCATCACCACTGCAGCAGACCACAGAGGAATAAAATAAAAAAAATAAAAAAATGGCAGACATATTTTGTTGGGTTTTTGAGTCGTTGGTCCACTTGAAGCTCAGTGGCAATTAAGGAGATGGCTCTTAAACAGATTGCTGTAAGGGGTTTTCAAGTAGCTGTATGGTTAGCCTTTCCAGCAGACTGCACTTTATAATTCTGTGCACTGAGCCTTTCTCTTCAGTGGCAGGCCACTATATCACCACACCTTTCTATAAACCATGTGTGTATGTTCACATTTCCGATTGGCTGGCTGCTGAGACCAACTGAATAGAATAAAAGCATTTTCATTTTCATTTCAGAGTTGTGTGTATATATATATAGTATTCCTTTCCACTGCTTCATTTGGTGGAGGAGAGTTAGCAGACATGCAAGAAATGAAGAGGTAGTGTACAAGTGGGAAACGGTGGCAATGAAAGCGAATGAGGTGTAAAGACATTACCATTCAGACTGCGACCCTAGGCCATTACATAAGAATTACCTCTAACAGGGGAGTGAATGAGGGAGCGAGAGACAGAGAAACACTGACAGAAACCAAAAGAGGGAAGAAAATGACGTGCCCTACAGTAGGTGCAATTGAACAATTGAACGCAGAGAGCAGGTTTATAGTATATCATTTAGTGAACCATATATATACAGCTCTGGAAAAAATTAAGAGACCACTTAACATTGATTTCTGAACTTGGAGTGGTCTCTTAATTTTTTCCAGAGCTGTATATATATTTATTTATTTATTTGTTTTATTTTTTCATTATTACAGGTATTTGGTTGTGTATTTGATGTAAAATGTATTTAAAAGTATGTGTGGATCAAAATTCAACATATTGCAAAATGATGACTGCAAATCCAAATTTCGCTGCCTCAAGTCCAGTTGTTTCTGTGTATTGCAGCGATCCATTTGCTTCTCTTTTCTGTAGCTTTCGACATTAAAAATATACTTCAGATTTATTGCCAAATCTACTGTGTTTTTTTTTTTCAGTATTCACACTGAAAACCAATGCTGCCACTCAGTCTTTTTGCCACTCAGTGATCGTGACGTCACATGCATACCCGATACATAAAACTGTTTTTTCCCCCCTCTCCATCTAGTGAAAGTCAGTGTGGTCAGTAGTTGTTTGGACACCACTGGCTTTCACTGTATGGACAAACATAGTTGTAGTATTCTTCAAAAATACTTTGTGGTCAACAGAAGAAGGCAAGTCATTTGGGTTTGAAACAGCATGAGTGTGAGTAGATTTCAGTTTTCATTTTTGGGTGAACTGTCCCTTTAAGATCACAATTTACAAGGTAGCCTCAGTGGAAAAAAGAAATCAAAGTCAACAAGGTTCCTACAAAGTGCACAATAATTCTCACATTCATGCTAGGTGTCTTTTATAGCCATCTCCAGAATATCTGAACAGCTCTTTGTTATTTTCTTGAGTGGAGACGTGAAAAGAAGTGCAGAGAGCAGCTGACCAGAAGGGTTCGGAGAGCCTCTCTCTCCTCCTGTGCTCTGTCCCTCTCGGGCACCAGTTCGACAAACTGCCGAGTTCTGACAGCTGTCATTCAGTATAATGACATATCCGTGAACCTTTGTGTTGGCAAAATAACCCATATACACATGGACAGAAAGAATGGCAGGAAAAAAAAAAAAAAAACATGGACGGGTGGATTGGAGAAATATTGTGTTGTCCATCGTGTTTTTAATACAATTGTTGTATAATAACTCACTTGTCTCAGAGTTTCAGCAAAGATAGTGTGGACCTTTCATCAAGTTTGACAACTCGAGAACAAACGGGAGGAGGAAAAAAGGCTTGCCGTTTTCCTCACAAGGGCCGATTCCTCTCCAAATCGATTTTCTCAGACAACATAAGTAGTTCTCTCTATTGAAATGAAGAGAAGTTGTCCCTTTTTTCTCCTCACTCACAACTCCAGCCATTTTTCCTTGCTTTCCTGGTGTCCGGTACCCTCCTGCTCTTGGCAGCTTTGTGCAATCAATCAATCACTATAACTGAACTGTCTCCCACCCCAAGGGTAGCGCCTGTTCTCTCACTCCATCTTGCTTTCTCTCTCTCGTCTGCGTCAAGCCATGGCAGACCCCTCTCTCCTACAACATATCCAACAAATGAAATGCAATGGACAGTTAATTAAACTCAACGTCTCATTGTACATGTTCAATTTTGACTAATGATGCCTTTTTATGCCCTTAATCATAACTACCCCCTGGTTATTTATTGATTGGTTACCCCTCACAAAACATCTAACCACAATTAAAACCTTGCCACTAATGGCTTATTGATTCCACAACAGTTCAACCACATTACCCCATTGCCTTAACGACTTAACCACAGGTCATCTGACATTAACTACCATCTACTTAACGCCATAGTCAGACATAGTTTATTGTAAACAAGCAATTAGGCTCGAGCAGCCAGACACGGAGGTATTATACAACAAAATGAATGACCACTAAAATTTCAACCAAACAATGTTTATCCAGCTTTAACCAAGAAAAATACTTAAAGGTGCAGTAAGCGATTTCTGAGAAACACTGTTGATATTTGAAATCAACCCAAACAAACACACCATTCATTGTTCTACCCCCAAAACGCACGAACACGCAATGCAAGAGGATACACCTCTCTTTATCATTGCTGAAGCGAAGCAAGAAAATGCTTTGTTAAAAATAAAGCGAAGATGACAAACGAACAACAAGAAATAACAAAAGTGTCATGTTAAATATGACCTTATTATTTATTTATTTATTTTTTTAGAATTTGAGTTCTATAGCACGGATATTAAAGGCCCACTGAAGTGCCTTGAACGTGTAGCATTATTCACTGTGTTGATGTAATTTCCAATGAAACAGGTAGACAGGGAGGGATATATCAAGAAGCTTCTCCCCTTTTTAAAAAGAATAGCCAATAGCGTTTTGCCTAGATCACAGCTCGGCCAGAGCCGTTAAGCTCTTAAAACCTAATCTCCATATTGCTTTAAAATATAGCATTGTTTGTACACTCTGAAAAACAACTGTAAAAAAACTAAACAAATTTACACAGTAAAATACCATTTTCCATTGAAACAGTAATAAACCATAAAACAATGCATTCTAGGCAATATTTGTCATTTTAAGAAAAGAGGCCTATATGCTACTTTCTTGAAAATGACAAATAATATTACTCAGAATGCATTGTAATATACAAAATGCATTGTAATTTACAGAAGTCATATACTGTAAAAACAATGTTTTCTTGGTAGTATTTGTCATTTTAGAGAATGTAGCCTAACCTGTAGGTTACTTTCTTGAAATCGACAAATAATATTACCCAGAATGCATTGTTTTTGGAAAACGGTATTTTACTGTGTAAATTTGTTTCATTTTTTTTTTTTTTCAGTTCTTTTTTTTTTTAGAGTGTAGTATTCAAATGAGTCCGTGGTCTGTGCCGACTCAAAAACGGACTTCATTTGCGTCAATGGAAAGCATATTTACACTGTCTGAATCGTTCCCTATTCTCTATTTAGTGCATTCACCATATATAGGAACTAGTAAATGTGTGAACAAATGACCAATTTCAGCCGCAGCTTTGGCGTCTGTTTATAGTGTAGGAGGGGGCGGGACTTCAGATTCTAGAGAGCGTTTGATTGGACAGAAGATTTGATGAGAAGCTGAAGTCCGCAGTGATGTCATGAAAATCCATGATTGATTTTAGCGGAAGGGACTAATTCATAACCTAAAGGATAACATATTCATAATAAAAGCTAAAGCACTTATATTTTGATTTCAGGGGGTATTTAAGCACAAAATATACTTCAGATTCAGGTGACGCAAATTTAGTCATCAGCACCGAAAGCGCAGTGTTCGCGCACAGCCTGATTTTTCAAACCACAAAAAATAAAAAAATAAAAAAATAATGTACAGGCACTTTTAATTGTTTTTGCACTATTTTAGTTTTAAGCGCTTTGCTAGGCTCAAACATTTTGATTGGGTTAGTAGAACTGGAAATAATGAAATAAAAAATACTGTTATTCAGCTTTATTCAGATTTCTGTGCATTGAAAGAAAAAGGCATGAAAATGGCTGGACACTTCTGTATGAGATTGATATTATTTTCTACTCTTTTGTTTTCTCTCAGCCCACCATTGCTCTCTGTCTCTTGCTTTTTCCTTCAGTCTCTCTCCCTCTCATTTTCTTCCCATTTGTTGTATATTTCTTCCCTTTTGGGGGTGAGATAAAGGATTATAGAGCTTATATTTTCTCAGATGGAGTGAGGAGCACAACCTGTGAGTGTGTGTCTACATGTAAGCTTGTGTTTGCTCCCCAGGCGTGTGAGCATACAAGTGTGTGTGATTGATTTCGTCTTTCTCGGCTCCCTTGAGGCAGCGGAAACCCCACTTTAGCACCATCTCTCCCTCAGGTCAGCTGTGTTCTTCAAAGGTTAAGCTCTCTTTTGCTCTCTCCTTCTTTCGCTATATGTTACTATCTCTCTCTCTCTCTCCCTCTTTCTACCATTTACATTTACATTTACATTTATGCATTTGGCAGACGCTTTTATCCAAAGCGACTTACATTGCATTATACTATACATTTGTATTGGAGTATGTGCAATCCCTGGGATTGAACCCATGACCTTGGCATTGCTAGTGCCATGCTCTAACCACTGAGCTACAGGAAAGCTACCATTCTACCATTCTCCTGTTTTAGTAGAAACATGTACCCCTTTGAAAAGAATAGAATTTGGTGTGTTCTGGATGCTGGTTCCCTTACCAGGTTTCTCAAATAGAAAACCCTTCCTTGGTCAACCAGCTTCATTAGAGAGACCACACTGGTTAATGTATAGGGAAAGCTGGTTAAACTTTCATGCTAAACAAGGGTATTGGGCAAAGTAACCTTTAAACGTAATGCATTACAATATTGAGTTACTCTCTAAAAAAGTAACTAAATGTGTTACTTAGTTTTATGGAAAGTAATTTGTCACGTTACTATTGCGTTTACTTTTTCTAACCTGGGCTTGCTTGCTTGTTTTTTAATAACAAAAAATGTTAGATTTCTGGCAAATTAAAGGATATAAAAGGCTCTTTCACATAAAAAGTGAAATGAATAAGAAGGGAATGCAAATTTATGCCTGTATGCCTGCCATTATGGATTGCAGAAGAATAGGATGCTGGAAAGGAAAGTACTTCAGCAATAACAATAATAAAAAAAAAATGTGATAAGTATTTAAAAGTTTTTTTCATGATCTTACACAAAAAGTAAAACGCTCTATGATGCCAATCAATCAATCAATCAATCAATCAATCAATCAATCAATCAATCAATCAATCAATCAATCAATCAATCAATCAATCAATCAATCAATCAATCAAAGTATGAATTTTCAGAACCAGCAGAAAAACCAGCATGAACCAGCTTGGACTAAGGGTAGAGAGAAGTATGGTTAAATTCCTACTATATGAACGAATGGTTGAGCAGAAATGCATATGACAGACTGTGGTTTAATCGAGCGAGAAACACATTTTTGTTCTTGAGCTAATGCACCTAGTAACAACACAATGAACTCTAAATCCCACGATACCCAGTGTTAACCTCATTTACTCAAAGCAGTTAGGCTTTGGTTGCATATTTTATGTACCATAGAGAGTCTGGAACATGCCAAGGGAAAGAAAAAAAAAAGAAAAAAAAGAAGCAAGCAACATAGTATGAGACTTGGTTATTACAAGACACAATTCTAATGGGGAAACCCAGGAAGGACTATCTTCACTCCAGCGTACAGAGATCAATAGAAGCTCTATCCATGTTTGACTGGCTGGACTATTGAGCTTATTCTTCAAATGTCAAACGCTGGTCTTTTGCTGTTATCGGACGGGAGTTATTGAACCATAGCCTCTGCTAGCAGGTGCTATAGATCTCAGGGAGAGAACTGCATCAACACCTGAGAAATGGCACGTGGACACATCGGTGCGCTCTGCTATCTATCCTGTCCCCTGCAGAATTAAGTCATCACTTTGAGAGAGAGAGAGAGAGAGAGAGAGAGAGAGAGAGAGAGAGAGAGAAAAAGATCTGTTTATACCTTCGCTAATCAGCCACAGGCTCGAAGCAATGTAACAAACAGGGAAAAAGTCACTGCGGAATAGCATTTCGCAAGGTCAATGTGACCAATAATGGTCAGATGTTTCCAACACATGACTGTGCATTCAGGGCAATTAGACTGTGTGCGTGCACAGGGTTTGGTCCGGCATAACACCAGTAGGGGGATTATCCCTCCAGCATCTGGACTTCAGCTAATTAGATCACCTTTCCACAACTGCACATGTCTGCGCGTTACTGCAGCCTGCATGTTAAACAGCATGTAGGGCAATAATTAGGGATTGCCATGATAATATTCTAGGGTTTACTGTGCCATTACTGGGGATAATAAACCATTGTCTCCGAATAAATATCTCATTTTATGTTTAGCAGCCAAAACATGGGATTGCCAAATGCCAACATTTTTAATGGACATCGAGATGGATGGATGGATGGGTTAACGAATGGATGGATGGGTTGACGAATGGATGGATGGACAAACAGATGGACGGACGGATGGATGACATTTAAATAAGGTTGATTTGTTGATATTTGTTAACCGCATTAGTTAACGTGAACAATTCTTCTAAATAATTTAATAATCTTATTTAATGTTAATTTCAACATTTACTAATACATCATTAAAATCAAAAGTTGTATCTGTTAATAGTGTTTAATGGATTTGGGCTAACGAAGTAGTTGAACTCAAAATTGTTGTACTTGTATTAATAAAGATTAATATATACTGTAACAAATAAACACATTAAACCAATTTTGCTTAGTTAGTTAATGTTAACTAACTTACATTACCTAATGGGACTTTTTGTTTTTTTGTTTTTTTTTATAATTATTTTATTGTTGCTAAGAACATTCAAAACCAATGCCATGGGTAAATACAACTGAGAATTCAATTACAGGTTACAAATTCAAGAAAATACCATAAAGATGACATAGTGGGGCAGTTTTAAGGGCTTTGGAGTTGCTGAATGCAAGTAGAGGAATTAAGTTCCTTACAAAAAAATACAAAAAAATAGAGCTTCACACCCTGAAATTTACATTTGTGTAAGAAAAATTTGGTAACACTTTACAATAAGGTTCATTAGTTAAACATTAGTTAATGTATTAACTAGCATGAACTAACCATGAGCAATACATTTGTTACTGTAATTACTAATCTTCGTTAACGTTAGTTAATGAAAATACAGTTGTTCATTGTTTGTTCATGTTAGTTCACAGTGCATTAACTAATGTTAACAAGATTTTAATAATGTATTAGTAAATGCTGAAATGAACATTAACAAAGATTAATAAATGCTGTAAAAGTCCAGTTCATTATTAGTTCATGTTAACTAATAAACCTTATTGTAAAGTGTTACCAAAAATGTTGCTAGGAAAATAAATAAATTTATTAAAAAATATTGGTCCTTAACATCTTTATCAAAGTTGTGATGACCAAATAAAACATCTTTGTGTAACAAAGATTCTCAAACTCTGTGATGAATACGTGCGCACCAATGTACAAAAATCTTACCAGAACGGACTTGTTTGTGAACATTCCCAGAAGAGATGAGGATTAGGCTCGTCTGCAGCACCACAAAAGGAACATAAAGAGTCAATGTCAGGAAACATCTTTTTTTTTCTTTTTTTTTTTTTTTTTAAGTAGAGCATCACAGGATAAAAGATAAAGTGGTTTGTAATACACATAATTTACCTTATTGGATATTAAATATTTAGATTACACTTGAATGTCGACAAACTGGCCATTCCAGTAGGACACAATGTATGGGAGAGAATATCATTCTTAAATAGCTGTCTAATTTTCCTGTTCCGACCAGAAGAGTTAGATAAAAAACATATTCCCATTCATGGTATCAAAAGGATGAGCTACTGACAAAGAAGACTGGGGTCTAGCTGAGTCTTTGAGAAGAGTTATGGCCCCACAAGGAATGGCATCCATCAAAATTGCAAACTCTGATGGAGTGACAGGTATGTTATACCTGTTCAAAAACTCTGAATAGGAATATAAATATCAATCATCATTGATTAACTGAGAGACCAAAATAATAATATTATTGACCCAATCTGGGAAAAACAAAGATTTATTTTAATAAGACTTGTTGTTACCAATGAAGGTAAAAGCACTTAGCCAAAACAATCACCCAAATAAGATGGCTGCCATTTGACTGTAAATGTAATCACTCAAAGTACAAATGACCCACATTATTTTGAAATAAATAAATGGAATAAATCTATTTTAGCAATGTTCTTATATTGCTGCATTAAAATTGCATAGCGATGAAGATGATTAGAGTCTAGATTTCATTTCAGTAATGGTAGATTAGAATCTGGGTGGATTTAATGTTTGTGAGCATAGTTATGTATTTATTTATTTATTTTTCTCTCTGCTGCTGGGAGGACTATCAATATAACAATGAGATTATCCGTCAGCTGTTGGGTCACCATGGAGATTACACAGTGGCCAATGCTGATTATCATGAGGAATTGCAGTAACATGGAACTCGGGCTGAATTTAACAACTTTACCCGTTGTAAAATTAGCGTTTATAAATGTGCCACCCTTTTAATTATTCTGAACAGAATGTTGGACATATATAATAGCAATTCAGCAAGAGGGATAACAACATGATAATTGAAAATTGTTTTCTAAACAATTGTTTGATGCTTTCTGGCTGTCCTTTCAGAGACATTAAAGAAATTAAGAAACTCTTAAAGGGACAGTTCACCCAAACAATTAAAATTCATCATGAACTTACACTCATCATTTTATGTTAGGAGACCACAGATTTGGATACAGATGGTACTTTACTGAATATATACAGTATGAGCTCAAGCTTTTTAATTCATTTTATGAAATCACATTGTGTTTAAATCACCTGTTAAATGCACATTAAATTTTACACTGCATAAAATAAGATAGAGCTGTAAAAGAACCTGGATTTAAAAAAAAAATTTTTTTTTTAAATCACCCTTGAATTGTTTGGTCGTTTTATATGTAGAAAAGGTAATGGATGAACACTTACATAAATACTCTAAACAAGAACAAGTGATAAGCAGTAACATGCAATTTCACAGCACAGGCAAAAACATAGTGCATCTGTGTAGTTTGGTAGAGACATTTTCAAATCAAATACTGTTAAAACACAAACCTAAGTCTCTGGAATTATATATTAAGCGGCAAGTTGGTACGTTGCTTGGAAACTATAAATGGCCTACTGTTAAGCTAATGAACTATATGCCAGTGTGTCATAACCTCTATCTTACCCCAGACTGTTCAAGGAGCCGTTTGTTCTAGTCTCTCTGCATAGATACTTATGGTGATAAAGAGAAGCTTACAAGCTGACTAATGGAATAAGAAAAGCCCCACACTGCTCACGTATGCAATGCCGCAAAGTGCCTCCTGCCTCCAGCTCCCTTAATGTTGCAGTAATAATGTTAATGTGTCGTCTATCCCTTGCCTCAATCTGATCTGCTTTGTTGTTAAAGAGTTATAGAGAAGCCGGAGACGGTTGAGCACAAAGCTCCATGCCCACGGGCCGACACACTGATTCAGGCACACGGATTCATGTCAGATCTGGGCCTTTAATCATCAGAGTGCCCCTACGCTCAGAGACACACACCTCATACAGTCCCCCTGAATGGACGCGGCCCACAGCCCAACTCAATTCAAGCACAAGATTATGGATTATGGTAATCCAACCAGCCAAAGGTCAGAAGCAGAGGGCAACGCGGGCTCATTCAATCTAGATAAGGCATGCAAGTGTTTTCCTATATGTTTGACCCACTTTAATCACCAAAGAAAATACTAAATGACATTAAAAATTAGGTAAAAGCAAACAGACATGTTGTTTTTGGTCAATTTTATTGTTTTTCCAACCAGCATGTTGCTGATACTGACACAACCTGAAAAAGTGGGTTTTACATGAAACTTCCAAACCAAAATAATTTGTACTGAAAATTATTGTACATGTTTACTGTAGGTAAAAATCTGTAGCAGCCATTATATATCCAAGTCTAAATTCAGTGCATCCAATCAACCTCTAATGTCTCTTGAAACTCAAATTACTGGAACAAAAAAAACTAAAACAAACAGACATACATCCATCCATCCATCCATCCATCCATACATACATAAATAAAATAAATAATTCCTCTTACATGCTAAACAAAAACTGCACTACTAGTTTTTTAGTTCTTTACTTTAATAAAGCAAGGTAACAAAATAGTTACTTTATTTTAAAGGGTTAGTTCACCTGAAAGTGAAATTTCTCACCCAAAACAGAAAAACACCCTTATGTTGTTCCAAACGCATCAGACTTTCGTTCACAAATTAAAATATTTTTAAAGGGGTCATGTAAAATGTCTCTGATGTCCCCAGATTGTGTATGTGAAGTTTTAGTTCAAAATACCCCACATATAATTTAAATTTGTCACTTTTGTCACTTTTTGAGGTTGGGCAAAAACGCTCCATTTTTGTGTGTCCCTTTAAATGCAAATGAGCTGCTGCTCTCAAGAAGAGGGCGGAGTTTCAAGAGCTCCTGTTAGCAGCTCCAATTACCTCATGCGGACTCACTGAAAATGTCAGAAACTGTTCAGCCTTTTATGTTCAAACAATGATGGAGAGACTCAAGAAGAAGTGACAACATGTAGAATGCAACAGGACGTTTCTGAATGGTTAGTTGATTAATTTATGTAGCTAATGTGGAATTAACTTTCTTAAAGCCATTGATTAGCATATTCTGTCATGATACTCTATAAATTGCTCATGTAGGTACTGTTGTTAGATCCTACAGAGCCACAGAATATATGCTCTCATGAAGGTAGAACAGATATAGTTTAGTTTAATTACAGTTGTCATCTTGCTTTTATGACATGCTATTGCATTTGTGTTACGTACTATATTGCAATAACATGGCCTCACCCCTTTGTTGCGTGTTCTCGGGGCCAGGGTTTATGTAAATTTTAGGGTTAGTAATGTCACCAACCTCGTTGTAGTCCCTACCAGCCGTTTGTCGTAGTCCTTAAACAGAGAATTCTTTAAAATAAAATATCTCCCTTTGCATTGAACTGCAGATGTTTTTTATGCTCTAACAGCAATATTACACACCAACTAAAGCTAAAAAATGTCAAAACATAATCGACCACCCTTTTAATGAAATCTGAGAGATTTCTGTCTCTCCATTGACAGTCCATGCAACTACCACTTTGACGCTTCAAAAAGTTCATAAAGATATTGTAAAACTTATCCATATGATTTGAGTGGTTTACTCCAAATTTTCTGAAGATTCACTTTATATGATGAACATTACTTGCTTTGACGCGTGAGAACAAACCTCATTGGTTCTTGTGGATGCTCAAACGTGCTGCGTAACACACGAGAATGAACCTCATTGGTTCTCGCATGTCAAGCAAACATGCTTGAGCTTCAGTTTACCATAACTGATGTGTGAGTTGATTAATGTTTATATGTGAATAAAAGCTTAAATTCAATCTGTTTAATACGCTAAAATTAAAATCAATAGTTCAATGTTACACAAATTAAGACATTGTAACTGAAAATATAAGATGCATTTTCATTTTTCATTTAACAGTACTACCAAATTATTGTTTTTAAATATTAAATTTGAGTTTTGCATGACAGTAAATATTAAATCTGATTAAAGACAGTAAATCTGACTGAATAAAAAGGAATGAATAAAATAAATTGGATAACTAAATTCAATCAAGGGAACCAACATCAGAGATCCTCTCTTAGTGAGAGACCCTCATCACTAGAAACAGAAAAGACAGAAAAACTGAATGGCTCTCCACTGCTGAACTAAATCACAGACACTGTGAACCTTGAATGTTGTGAGACCAGTAAAGTGAAGAACTGTACAAGTACACACCTCATTGTTTTGCTGTTGAAAACGTCAGGGTTCTGACAGGAACAAAGAAAAGCAACAAGCATTTACACACGGTCAGTGACCCAAACACCATGGGTAGATTTCTTCTGTCTGCAAGTTTTTTTTTCTCTTTAATAAGCCCATCTTACATTTCAGAGTTTCTCAGCGGAAAGATCCAACGCCGAGAGGCTAGGGGGCACGACTGCTCTTTCTTACACATACACACTTTGAGAGGAGATATTGTTCATGTGTGTGTGGAAGACAGAAAAAGAGAAGTTTGCTGGAATACTGTTTTAGCACAACCTTGACACCCTCTGTTACCTTTCCAGCTCATCTTCTGTGAACAGAGAGGTAAGAGGGTTGGGTGCAATGTAATAACAGAGGAATAAAAGGAAGAAGGTAGCGTTATGTTTCCCTTTTCACTTTCATTCTGATATTGGAAGGAATACTCATTCCCAGCCTCCTCTGAAGCTAGTGCGAAATGTGTGCTTGTCCTAACGTGTTCTCAGTGACATATAGACATGTTTGCTGAAACTGCTTTCACATCATTTGAACAGATGACACCACTGAGAGAACTGTGCCAAGTACAAGCACACCTGTGTTTCTTATATGAGAGGCTGATCTGTGATCACTAGTTCATTAAACTGTTGGCAAAGGAATAGCTCAGCCAAAAATTTAAATGCTGGCATCATTTACTCACACTCATGTCATTCCAAACCTGTACAGTATGTCTTGATTTGATTTCTTCTGTGGAGCACAAAAGGTGAACTTTGGAAGAATATCCTAGCTACTGTTACCATTTAATATTATACAAGTAATCGATACACCATTAAATTGATTCATTTGACTTGTGCACTATATTTAATGTCTTCTGAATACAGTAGACCAAAATCACTCTAGCTCTTCTTTGTTTGCTTTTGAGTGAAGCATCATCAGATTCCTGAATGAGCTGTTCTTGAATCAAATCATTTCTGTGAATCTGTTGATTAGGTTGACCAAACCAGTCGGAATGAAATCAGGCTGATTCAGTTCTCCCTGATCCAGTTACAACTGTTAACAGCTCACTGGAGGGAAAATGATCAGTGATTATCAGTCTGTTCATCAGACAAATCTATTGTACAGCTTCAGAAGACTTGAAACACAGCACAAGAGGTGTACAGAATAATTGGATGTTTTTTTTTACCTTTTGATTCGTGACACTTGACACTTTGATGTATTCACTTTCATATTGAAAAAGAGTAACTAGGACCAAAAAAAAACCTTTTATAACATCCTACTAACAGAATTAATTACAGGGCTGTCAAGCTCCAAAAACATGCCATAAAGAATCAAAGTAATTCACATGACTTCTGCACTATATTTAGTCTTCTGAAGCCAAACAAGTTTTGTGTGATGAACAGACTAAAATGTAAGTTATTATCTCTTCATTATCTCTTTGTGAGCCAAGTATCATCAGATTCCTGAAAAATGTGATCTTTCGAATCAAATATTTTTAATGGATCAGTTGAAAATGTAGTTCACCAAACCGGTCTGAATGAATCATTCACAAGTCAGGCTGATTGGTTCTCAATTTCACTAAATAAATGATCTGAATAGCTCACCGAAGAATGAAGATCATCAGCGATCCTCTGTTCATCACAAAAAAAATTACAGCTTCAGAAAACGTGGAAAAGTCCTCATTCACACTGAAAATCGAAGCCAGGATATTCCTTTGAAATTCACCTTTTGTGCTACTGTGTTTCGCGTTACTTATTGGTTTTGAACAATATGAAAGCGAGTAAATAATAAAAAAAAAAATTTAATCTGAACAACAAACTGTTAACAGGTCCAGGAGCAGCTAATTTAGGTAAGAAACTGATTTGAGAGATGTCACTCCACAAGAGGGCACTGCACCCATTTGCTGTATGCAATGAAATATTCTCCATTCTTCCTCATTCACTTTGCCATTCCCTTTCCTTCACTCTCTCTCTCTCTCTCTCTCTCTCTCTCTCTCTCTCACACACACACACACATAGGAAATGAATCAAACAGACAGACTGGCTGTCTACAGTATGTGGGAGGCCCTTTCAACCAAGAGAACATCTCCAGGGTAAACTATCTCTAACTCTTTCTATCTTTCTCTGTCATTCTAAATCTCACTAGAGGGATTCATTGTAAACAGTCCCAAATTCATAATTCATTCAAAATAATGGAATTGTCTTGCAGAATTGCATTTCAACTAAAATATTCTAGTGATGGGTAAAGAGAAAGAAGCACACGGTTCACACCACATTAAGTCTGTCTATTAGATGTAGCTTCCCACCTAAATATGGATAAGAGAAATCAGTCAGCTAACAAGCACATCAATTCAATTTCTGCCAGATTATTATCTTCACATAATCTAAAAGTCGCTTGAAATAGAAGTGGACCTTCAAGGAAGCGTCCGTGTTTGTGAGACCAACTTCAAATGCACCCAAAAACTTTCAAATGTGATGTAACAAAATGTTTGTGCCGCGTTGTCTGACAGGATCAAAGGGTCAGTTAGCTCGAAGGGCTGACGGAATATACCACAGAACCGAATCAATACACACACAGAGGGAGATCAGATACAGCGGAACTGGAAACATTCTGTCAGATCTCAGTCTGCTTCAAAAAGCTGTGCGTTCATACACACGCACACACACACACAGGGATAGAGAGAATTTGTGCCATTTTAACAGTCTTATACATGCATCTTGTGCTTAACCGTGTGCGTTTGAGGTTAAAACGTGAACCGTGTTTCTTTTTTAAACATTATGCATCCGGAGGCGTACGTGAGTGCGCGCGGCCCATCAGCGCGGTCATACAGTCGGAGTTAAAAGCCTTGACTGCTGAGAGGATAGGGCGTACATCAACAGAATGCTTATAAATGTTGTATCCCTCTCTGTCCTTTGAGACAATACCTCAGCTTTGTTCTCTTCCATACTGCTTTGTTTGTTTGTTATTGTGAGTCAGCGAGAGAAAGCGCACGAGTGAGAAAGAGGGAGGGAGGGAGCTATTTGCATTTAATTCAGTGTTGATAAAGTTGTACGAACTGAAAGCAGTTCAAAGAAAGCCGGCTTGGACATTTTGAATGTGCCAGATCTGACAGACTGCTCTAAACACAACAGATTATGTAAAAACTGCGTCTCTCTGTTATTACCCTGCCTCTACGAATCCCGGGCCCTGTTCTTTGTGCAGTCGTTTAATACATCCGAGATAATGCGCCAGATTCCACTAATCGTACTAATTCCTCTCTGGCTAATTTGGTTCTTCAATCACACATGTAGATTTGATTAGGAAAGCTGGATTGACTTGCTGCAGATAATTACGTATTCTTGTGTTTACTGGAAAGACAGAGCTATATATCGACACTGGCAAAGATGTTAACCAATGTAATGTGATGAGTTAATATACACTTGAAAAATTTGTAGAAAAATTTGTAGAAATGTATGTAAAATTGTTTGAAAAATATTTTTATAAAATGTACATAATTCATAATTTATCACTACCTTTCAAAAGTCTGGGGTCAGTATTTTTTTTCCCACAAAAAAAAAAGTAAACAAAATGATCAAAAGTGACAAGACTTTTATATTGTTGCAAAAATATAAAATAGCAAAGTTTTTTTTATTATTATTGCGATGATATTTTGCAAAATGACTGTTTTACTGTATTTTTGAATTTCTGTAAAGTGGAATGATTAAAAAATGTTTTGCTTAAAAAAAAAAGAAAAAGTATTAAACATCAAGTCAGGCAGAAAGGCTTTTAACAATTACTGGACCTTAGGAAACACTGCCAAGGCAGCCAAAACGAGGAGAAGGGGCTGGCAGAAAGTTGAGGATTAATTCAATTTGTAAGTGTTTACCTGTTACATTGTTTCTAGTGAAATTCAAGATACATTTTACAAGGGACAGGTATACTTTTCTAAAGGCATGGCAGACAACTTTTAAATCTTAAACCCAAGATCTAATCTTGTTTACAGTTACAACCTGTTCCACACTTAGAAGTTTGGGTTTACGGACCTGTTGCTATCAAGACAGCTCAAAGATAAACTTCAAAGAACAGAACATTTCAGGATCATGTCAAAACATCAGTTTATATTTAGATAACTCGGTAATAAATGTACAGAGAACTGTTGCATCCTCCTTAACACACCTCACCAAGCACCCACCACCCCGGCTCATCTATTGCATCTTATCTAAACCCTGACAAACCTGTTCTGTGATGCTTTCATTACAAAACTGCTGTCATTAGTTAAAAAGAATACCACCGTATTCCTGTCACTATGGTTATACAATGTTTTTGTTTCTTCTTCTTTGAAGTAACATGGGCTTCCAAATGGTACCATAGTACTGCACACAGTTATGGATACCGCAATCATTCGCACCATGCTATATATCAAAGTACCATGATATTACCACTTGATATCCTCACTGTACCATGGTACCACCATAATATGTGTTTGGAAGTACTTTACCTCTGTTTACCTTTCAAATAAAAGCCTGTATAGTTAAATTTGTGCACGAGTCACTAGAATAAAAGTGTTTAATCTCTCTAGTCAGATGCTGTTCCATAGAGCAATTTATATATCATCTTAACATATTTTCAACTTAGCAAAATATTTAATACTGTTATATCTGTCATTCCGACACTCTTGCGAGAGCAATGGTTAATGTTAATGTGACATTTAAGCATTTTATTAACTATTGATGTATTACTAGAAGAGGTTTGGATTAATTCCAGCCTTTTTATTTATTTTTTTGTCTTCACCCATGATCTAAAACAGCTTTAGAATCCAGACTGGTTCTGTCTTGTGATTCATTTTGATCCCTAGCAGCTTCGCTGATGTGCCACAGAAACAATTGTCAGACAAAATCAGAAAGATACAGTCCACTGCAAACCCTGAAGGGGCTTGATGGGAAGAGGGAAGTTGTGATTGAAACTTGTCTGAGAGATTTTGAGTAGAGTCGCTATCGAATGTGAAAAAGCAGGCTTGGAGAAAGAGCGAGGGAGTGATCCCGCAGATATGAAGAATTGAATCTCTGGTGTTCTTCACACTTCCGGTTGAAGGACATTCTTGGTATCATTACATGCAACTTTATCCCAATCTCACTGAACCCCGGACAACTTTCATTTTCAGCCAAGTATAGGATCACCTGGATCACAACATGGGTTAAGCCCCTCTTTTCATGACATTTTAATTCAAATGTGATGTAACAGCAATCAAATTATCCACAAGTATTTTTATAGTCTCGAGATGGCTTTTCATTTCAAAGTCAGTCAACTTTAAAGTCATTTTTAGCACAGCACATGACAATGGATAAAAATGAAACAATTCCTTCAGGAAACAACAGTGAGCATGTTTACATACTCACTGGTAACTCCCCCAAATCAGCCTACTGAATTAACCTGTTGTCCTGGTTTACATGCTAATTGTCAAAAGTACCGACTTCGATACCTAGTCGATACTGAAATTTTAAAAATGTGATGCTTTGAGTGCTGTTGAGCGGATTCATAAACACCTCTGATTATCCAGTGTGTTGACACGCTCATTGGATATGTCTGTATTTGACTTCAATGATCAATGCTTCAAAAATGTTGTAAATAGTCATCAATGACAGTCTTCACCGAGCGCTTACACAGATACCCAGGTGAAAAAAAAGTACACTTCTATAATGTACTTAAAGTATTTTCGTGCACTAATTTTGTACTTAATATACAAAAAATTCTTCTTAAGTACTACTTAAGACAATCTTAAGAACATCTAAGTGTACTCAACTGTGCTATTTTGAGACACCATGAAATATTAACTAAAATGTGCTTTTAATATACTATCTCTGTATTTAAAAAATATATACCACTTGTAGTACACTATGGGTTCAAATGTACTATGAGTGGTATCTAAATAAATGTTTTAAATACAGAGATAGTATATTAAAAGCACATTTTAGTTCATATTTCATGCTGTCTCAAAATAGCACAGCTGAGTACACTTAGATGTTCTTAAGATGATCTTAAGAAGAACTTAAGAATAATTTTTAGTATATTAAGTACAAAATTAGTGCACGAAAATAGAGCACTTTAAGTATATTATAGCAATGATAGCAATGCACTTTTTTTTCACCTGGGTATAAACGGGAGCATTTGAAAGCAACGCTCCCATGCATTGATCATTGTAGCCAATCACAGACGAGCGCATCAACACAATGGCTAATCAGAGGTGTTTACGAATCCGCTCAACAGTGCTCAAAGCGTCACATTTTTAAAATTTCAGTACCGATTGGTACCGAAGTCGATACTTCAGCAAACCAATAACCTGGCTAAACCTAATCGTTCGTGTATCTGACTGCTTGCAGAAAGAAATTGTTGAGTCTGGAAGTTCTGGACTGAATGCTTCTTAGCTTCTTCCCAGACCTAAACCAGACCTAGGCTTAAACCAGTTGTGGGAATGGTGAGATGAGTCCTTCCTGATGGAGGCTGCCTTCTTTACACACCTATTGATGTAAATGTCAACGGTGGCAGGAAGGTTGGCACAGGTGATGCACTGTGTCGTCTTCACCATCTGCTGCAGAGCTCTGCTGTCAGATGCTGAGCAGTTTCCATACAAGAAGCGGATACAGCTGGTTAGTATACTCTCAAAAACGCATCTGTAGAAACTAGTGAGGATGGATAGGATCTTTAGCCTCTTTAGAAAACGGTTGAGTGCTCAGTGTGGTGGGTTGAGAGGTCTGTGTTGTCATTATATAGCAAAGAGCATCATAAAAATAATAATAATAGTAATAGTAATAATAATATTTAAATGTTCCCATTTTGTGTTCCAAATATAAATTAATAGTAGCATACAGGCTTGGAATGACATTAAAGTAAGCAAATAATAATTTTCATTTTTGAGTTAACCATTAAGTTCCGTTATAATTGTTGTTTCTTTTCTAAGTCAAAGAAGCGAAACCCTTGGCCTTCACTAATTACTGAAAAGGACATTTGAGAAACAGACGCTTTGTGAAGCCGAACATTGGGTGGTATTTACAGTAGGTTGTTATTGAGCGTAGTCAGAAAACATAACATTACCAGAACACGATGCAATTAGATGATGTCCAGGCGACACAACGGAACTCATGCTGACAGGATGTGAGACAAGATACAGGCTTATGGTCGAGGGACTGAATTGGTCTAAGAAAGATGATATTACAAATCAGTGTATGTGTGCGTGTGTGTGTGTGTGTGTGGTAAATGTCAAGAACATGATAAGCTGTTCTTTGAGCAGATGGATCTGACAGAGCTACTGAAGGTGTGAAACACACTCCCTCAGCCTTGTCAGCCTATTTACACACGCACGCACGCGCAAACACACACTAACACATTTAAATGTTGCACAGAAGCCAATTATATGAGACATGGTGATAGTTACATTCTTAAAACTGACAGCTTATTGGACAGACAACATTTCTTTAAGTATGGGCGCATGTGTGAATTTAAGGCTTACTTAGAACATAGACTTCATAGGCTGTCATGGTCATGCACATTTTGAATGTCACCAAAAAAAATAAAAAATAAAAAATCACAGAGGTAGTATTTCTTTGATTTGCCGTCTTTTCTTCTACTTTGATCTTTCATGTATCAAGATATGTACTTTTCCGTATGCCTCTATATATGCATCTCAGAAGCTGTGTGTGTGTGTGTGTATTTCTGGTATGTAGTGGTCAGAGAAGAGGGAGAGGATTGTTAAATATTAATCCTGAGGTTTGTTTTGAGGTCTGTGGTGGCAGCTGGATGTCTCCAGTGTGTGTGTGGGTGAGAGAGAGAATGTGTGTGTGTGCTCGTTTTTCTATTTGTGTGTATACCATGTGTGTCTGTTTGCGGCGTACGCACGCTTCTTTTTGCTGATGTATTGGTGATTCCGAGAAGTAAGTGGCGCCAAGATGGATTTGGTTCAATATGATGGAGTAAACTGATAACATCTAGGGGCAGGTGCGTGTGTGTGTGTGGGGGGACATAAACACACAGCTAATATCATTTATATTATACTTAATAGATATATGCACACAGGTTATAAATATAACTTTAGGCTGCAATAACAAATGGGATCAGTGACTCCACACAGAGCAATTCATCTAAATATGAAATTTCCTATCAAAAAATGGCCGTTTTTGCCCCAGCCATAAGTAGTTCTACCTTCTCGAACACGAAACAGCATTTAAATCTTTATTGTACGGTCTCAAGGTTCGTAAAGTGCATGATCGCGCATATATATGCCCACATGAACAGTCTGTGGAACAGAAAGGGCGTGCCCTAATGTTCCCTAAGCTCCGGGGCTGAAACGAATGAGCTAATTTATCTACTGTTAATGCTTGGCCATTTATAGATTTTAATGAAATCATAATTGCCAGATTAATACATGTTTCACTTTCAACAGGGACAAAAGTAATAGAGACGAAACATAAAATTATTTTACCCGCATATTCATCACTCCCGTTGGTTTCTGTGGCGATAAAGTTTAAAATTAGACCCCCGTTAAGAGATGTCTGTGACGGATGGTGCGGCATGACAGTGCTAATTAAAGTGAGTTATCTGTGCATTTTATTTCTGGGCGTGAGAGAGATTGTTTTATTCAAAAAAATCGTTAATAAAGCAAAAGGCATGGAAACGGATCAAGTGTGTAACGAATATCTGCCCGTCATTTATCTATCTGCGGAAGAGGGGAACGAGTTGAAACAGTGAAATTGAATTGTAATGCAGAAATGAGAAAATGTGTCTTTTTACGTGTACAATACACTTACAACATCTGAGACCACCAGCTTGGATTTAAAATAAACTTCACTTTTAGAACCTTACTGAACTGGTGTCTCAAAGTTGTGATTGTTCTGGCCATTCTTAATGTTCTTAAAGCTTCCAGGGAAGAGGAGAAGGGAACAGGAATGGATGACAGGCATTATTCCTAACTGTCCATGACATACCTGTGGATGTTGCCGAAGATGGCAATTTGTAAACCATGCAATTCCTATACCATAGACAAAGTGCTTCACAGTCCCTGATCCACAAAACAATGGGTTTAAGTGCACCCAAGATTCTGAAGCTGTGTGTCACAGCACTTATATATTGGGTTGTGAGAACATAATGTCCCAGGAAAATTTGTTTGATACAAATGCCTCACTTAAAAAGGGTCGATAAGCACTTCAATTGTGCCTAAATCGATATTGTGATAAAAGTACTTATGCAGATATCAATATCTTGATAAAAGTACCTGAGAGGCAGCTTTCGGGCTTCATTATGGGAAAAAAAAGATAAAAACTGTACAAAGGTCAATTATGAAACGTCATCATACTCTAATAAGTGAGTCATTAGTGCCGATTGACCTTCAACATTTGCTACTCAAGTCATGTGAAAGACATTTATGAATACCTGACTTACAAGACACTTATTACCTTTTTATGAAGTCTTTTTTTATGATGGTGTTTGGAATACTTCACATATACCTGTTAGTTGTTATTAAATATATTCTTTTTTTTTTTCTTCTTTCAAACCCTACCTCCCATCATATTGTCATCTTCCTTATTCTAACATCTTACAGAACATAGGTAATGCATTCTGGGAAATTAAATGTTCTTCCACTGTGGAAAAAATAAATAAATAAATATGATGAAATATATCAAATAAATGTAAATTTCTATAGGAGGCAATGCAAACCTCAATCAATCAATCAATCAATCAATCCACTCGTCAACTCATATATCCATCCATCCATCCAGCCATCCACTCAACTCAACCATCCATCTACCCATCCATTCACTCAACTTATCCATCCATCCGTCCTTCCGTCAGTCCATCCATCCATCCACTCAACTCATCCATCCATCCACTCAACTCATTCATCCATCCACTCAACTCATTCATCCATCCACTCAACTCATTCATCCATCCATCCATCCACTCAACTCATCCATCCATCCATCCATCCACTCAACTCAACTCATCCATCCATCCATCCACTCAACTCAACTCATCCATCCATCCATCCACTCAACTCATCCATCCATCCANCAATCAATCAATCAATCAATCAATCAATCAATCAATCAATCAATCAATCAATCAATCAATCAATCAATCAATCCACTCGTCAACTCATATATCCATCCATCCATCCATCCAGCCATCCACTCAACTCAACCATCCATCTACCCATCCATTCACTCAACTTATCCATCCATCCGTCCTTCCGTCAGTCCATCCATCCATTCACTCGTCAACTCATCCATCCGTCAACTCATCCATCCATCCACTCATCAACTCATCCATATATTCATCCAGCCATCTATCAGCCATCTACCCATCTATTCACTCAACTCATCCATCATCCATCCATCCACTCAACTCAACTCAACTCAACTCAACTCAACTCAACTCAACTCAACTCAACTCATCCATCCACTCATCCATCCATCCACTCAACTCATCCATCCATCCACTCAACTCATCCATCCATCCACTCAACTCATCCATCCATCCACTCAACTCATCCATCCATCCACTCAACTCATCCATCCACTCAACTCATTCATCCATCTACTCAACTCATTCATCCATCCACTCAACTCATCAAACCATCCACTCAACTCATCCATCCATCCATCCACTCAACTCATCCATCCATCCATCCACTCAACTCATCCATCCATCCACTCAACTCATCCATCCATCCACTCAACTCATCCATCCATCCACTCAACTCATCCATCCATCAACTCAACTCATCCATTCATCCACTTGTCAACTCATCCATCCAACCCATCTCATCTCATCTCATCTCATCCATCCAGCCATCTATCCATCCATTCATCAACTCATCCATATATTCATCCAGCCATCTATCATCCATCTACCCATCCATTCACTCAACTCAACCAACCATCCATCCATCCATCCATCCATCCACTCACTCACTCACCTCATCCATCCTTCCATCCATCCGTCCATCCGTCCGTCCATCCATCCATTTATCCATTCACTCGTCAACTCATCCATCCATCCGTCCGTCCATCCGTCCGTCCGTCCGTCCGTCCGTCCGTCCGTCCGTCCGTCCATTTATCCATTTATCCATTCACTCGTCAACTCATCCATCCATCCATGCTTATAAACTTTAAAACTTCAACCCCCATTTTCACAGACAAGGCTTAAGCTAGTCCTAGACTAAAATGCATGTTTGCGCCGTTTCAACTGAAAGCAACTTGCACTGACATATCTTAAAATATGCCAGTGTTATTGTTTTGTCTCAAGATGCACACCAGTAAAGTTTTTTTTTTCTAGGGTACATTTATAAAAGCTACTTAAATGTCCTAATTGAACTAAGGCCTAATCCTGGCTTAGTCTAAGCCCTGTCTGTGAAACCGGGCCCAAGCTTGTTAACTTTTTAAGCTAATTTTTAGCTTTACGCTTTTCTGGTTAAAAATGCAGACACATAGACTTATTTGAACTTCTACTTAAATTCAAGTTGCAAGTCTGCATTGGCATCAATTTTGATACCCCAATTAACATCCAGGAATTCTCAATTCAATTGAGTAGTGCAAAACCCTGTACTTTATACAGCATTGTGCGCTATGACAGGGTTGGCTAACGGCAGTCCTGGAGAGCCACAGTCCTGCAGAGTTCAACTCTAACCCTAATCAAACACACCTGAAAAAGCTAATCAAGGTCTGAAGGGTTGCTAGAAAGCTATAGGCAGCTGAATTTTGATCAGGGTTGGAGCTGAACTCTGCAGGACTGAGGCTCTCCAGGACCGGAGTTCGCCACCCCTGCTCTATTTGAAATGCCAACACTAAAGGCAATCCATGTTTTGCAAAACAAATAATTCAGAATACAGAAACTACATGCTGTTCACCCTCCCTTTTAGAGTTCCTTTTTGCATCTGTAAAAACTTTAAATGTTGTGATCACTCCATCAAGCATCAGTATCTTTCATTGTCTTTGACACCTCTCTTAGATCAGATCAAAGTAGCAGTTTTGTTTGCTTTGCTTTTTTGCAGCACCTGCTGTGTACACTGTAAAACACAACAATTATTCTAACACTGAATGTGGCAATAATGTATTTACATTACAAAACATAATATAATATTTTGTAAACAATTAAGGGGATGTGGGTGTTTGCAGCTATTGTGGTGAGTTGTTTTTTTCTTGTGAACTTTAAAGTTAAGTTGTCAACTAGGCATAAACAGATATCAACACTCAGTATAGAAAACTAAACAATGGAAAAATCAAACAATTCCACATATACAAAAAAAACCCATCTAAACCTTTTAAAACAAGTGATCGCAAGTTGCAACAGAAACCATAGCAATTTAAAAAAAATAATGATAATGAAAATAATAAAACTAGATAATAGTAAAAAGTACTAAACCACACTATAACAGTTAATGTGTAAATGTACAAGGTGTGACTGTAATGAAAACAAATCCTCATTGCGGAAAATGGACTTTATATGACCACTAGTCACAGTGACTAGCAATTGACACTTTTTTTTACCATCCAATGTAAATATGAAACAACTCACTATTTAAATGGAATTGGACAACATACATGAACATCAAAATGCAGACAACTGTGATGTCTGTATGTGCTTTTTTTTCACAATCAAGTGCTCTTTAAAAAAAAAAAAAAATCAACTCAATGAGCTGAGTAAAATTCAAAGTGAAAAACAACCTTAGTCGTCTTTGTTTTCCAATGGTTCTTTTTAAGTGAAACACACTACACACAGAACTGATAAAGAGCACCACTAATTTAGAAGACAAAATAATGTGCTGAAACCCTATGTATTGACAGCATCTAATATATTTGCATTATATATGGATAGATGCTCAAAAATATCTATAATCATACTCTAATACGTGAGTCATTAGTGCCGAATGACATTCAATATTTGCTATTCAAGCCACGTGAAAGCCCTTTATAAATAACTGACCTACAAGACTATTATGACCTTTTTTATGAAGTCTTTTTATGAAGGGGATTGAAATACTTCACATATAGCTGTTAGCATTCATCCATCCATCCATCCGGACTTATTTCAAGCTAACGTTCAAAGTTTGTTTTCATAAACTTTGCTTTTCTGATTTAAAAAAAGAAAACAAAACAAAGGTATATAGATTTCTTTGACTTTCTACTTAGATTCAAAATGGTAAAAATTGTATTTTACTAAAATATAAATATAATAAACAATTTTTCATATTTTTTTTTTTACATTTCTAAAGCTGTGTATACATAAATAGAAAGATGGCTCAAGCTGGTCCTCAAAGTCCCCGTGAACTGGAAGTTGCAAACGACTTTTCTCCAAGGTTGTGACGTATCTCCAAGTGAAACGGAATATTGAATAGAGGGCAGGGTTTTACTTTTTAGCGCTCCTCCTTTCCATCTCTCGCTCATAACAGACTAACGGTTGGAGGCGAGTGGTTTACGCGTTTTCAACCCAAGCCGTCAAACTGACGTCATCTGAGAAGGAACGCCATTCCAAACCGGAAGTAACTTTTCAGACTTTGATTAAAGATTACTACGACAAACAATTTTTTTTGTGTATTAACTTGCACGGATTAATTGTTAACCACAATATGCACTAACAAAGTAAATAGGGTCAATTTTGATTTCATGATGACTTAAGGCATTAATTACTCACCCTCATGTCATTTCAAACCCGTAAGACCTTCATTCATCTTCAGAGCACAAAGCGCTCAGAACACAAAACACGTTCAGTGCTTCCAGGTTCTACGTCAGAACGCCAGCTCAGTATTGGCCGTCGCTGTTCACGTGAGCAGCACGACGCATGCGTGTGATGCTGATGCAGGAGCTGACTAATACTGAGCTGGCGTTCTGACGTAGAACCTGAAAGCGCTGAACGTAAATAGCATAGCAGAATGACACTGAAGAGACGAATTTGTTGAATAAAGTCGTTATTTTTGTTTGTTTTTGCGTATTCTCTTTGCGTCATAAAATTACGTTTGAACCACTGTAGTCACGTGGACTATTTTAACAATGTCTTTAACTTTCTGGGCCTTGAAAGTGGTAATTAAATTGCTGTCTATGGAAGAGTCAGAGAGCTCTTGGATTTCATCAAAGACATCTTAATTTGTGTCTTACGGGTTTGGAATGACATGAGGGTGAGTAATTAATGACAGAATTTTCATTTTTGGGTGAACTAATCCCTTAACTCAGTCTGCTTGCAATTACAATCACCTTCCCCAGCTCCACCTGTATAGATCAGCTACGGGTAATTCATTTTATTCTATTGTAAAGCAGCAGCATGTCTTACTTGCTCACAGCAGCATATTTTGTACGTATTGGCAGTAGCAAGTTCCTTGCTCTGCAGCAGCAATTACCAACAGCAGCAGCAGCTGCTTATTGTCATAAATATTAACATTGTCATAAATATTCACATAGTCATATATCCATTACCATGCCAAACACTCCGAGAGTTGTCATGACAGAATTACCTTTACATTTAAGATACGTAATACACATTGACGTGTGTGCTTGTAAAAAGTATTTATATGCAAGCATGAGCATCACTGAAGATTAGAAAAAAAACTGTAAAATTATTTTTTTGTTTGTTTTTTTTCAAAATAAAAAATAAAAATATATATTACGGACAAAGATATTGTCACTTCAAGCAAAAGGCTGAGACATTCATTTTGTTCTTGTCATGAAGTAATACAGTGACCATTCCCTCCATTATTGAATTGTTCCAGCTCTGTAATGTCCGTCACATTCAGATCAATCGAGGATAAAAACAGAAAATGCAGTGACCTAATGTGATGTAAACAGGGGGAGGGCTGAGAGCCTGAGAACACCAGTGACCCACATTCATACATAAAAACAAACACACACACATACCACTCAGCTGAATGAAAATGGGCAGGTAAACAACACAAAAAAAGGCGTATCTGAGACCATCTGTCCATGTTTGTTGAAGAAGAAAAACAGTGGAGGCCAGAGAATGAGGTACTGACCAGCTCATCTGATTTTCTACTTGCTTGTATTAAGAATTGATATTTCATATTTGCCAAATGAATGGAGATTATTACCATTTCACATCGATTTAGCTGCTTCCAACACTCAGAAAACAGCTTTTCAATGCAGCATATGAAGACTGGAATTCAGAGAAAGAGAGCGAGAGAGATGTTTTCTATGAGCATCTGATCAAAAGAGTCAGAGTAATTAAGCTCTCTTCCAGTCTCAGCGAGAGTGCTCTCCTCAAATGCTCTCCTTTAATTGCTTATATTACTGCAACTTCTGAAACAATTAATTGGAAGCAATCTGAGTAAAATGCAGTTCTCTAGTAATGCCGGGAGTGTGAGAGCAGGTAATAATACACTTTGGTCTGGAAAAATATATGAAACGGTTTATGCACTAGCGTTCACTCTGGATTAAATACACATTAGCAGACTTGGGTATCTGCTTTTATATAGCCAATAAACAAAAGCTATCATCATACCATCTGTGCTTTGTGAGTCATATAAAATCCTTTGACTGTCATTGAGATACATCTCATGTGGGGTGTGCAGTCAAACCGGTCGTATATGCTTAATAGATGGGATTTTTTTATTTTTTTTTAAACAGGTTAGCGTAACCATTTGCCTGTAACCTTGACAAAGGTCAAACTGGAATTAGTTTTGCATAACCAGACTTTTGACCACAATGCAGCTTAAAATGCCCACTTAGACAGGAAGAGACTCTGAATGACAAGTGACAAACCACAGTTCATGTTTCAATTTAGGGGCTTGATAATCTGAAACAGAAGATCCCACAATAGTAGATCTAAAAAATCTAATAAAATCTAACAGTATCTAATAATGGTGCAGCAGTCGCCACAAACAGCAGTATAGAACTCCAGACTTTACTCCAAAAGTAATAAATATAGATTATTTCACCAACATATTCTGGTTTCTTTTCTGAGACTGTACAATTCTGCCTGTAGACTGATTTGCTTGCATTTAAGAGTCTCAAATTATACTTCAAAAGACATGATGCTGCCACAAACCTGAAAATAACAATCAGGTAAAACATCTACAATAATTTATTGAAATATTAGCACTATAAAATGTTGTTTAAAAGAAAGAAAGAAAGAGGCTAAATAAATAAATCTGGTAAAACATCTATACTGCATAATGAAATATGCAAAATGTTTGCAAATAAATAAATAGTGAAATATTATTAAAAGATAAACTAACACTATAAAATAGCTTAATAAAACAAAAACATCTGGTAATACAGAAAATAAATAAATATATAATATAAATAGCACTAAAAATAATTAAAAACAAATAATGTGGTAAATACATCTGGTATACAAAGATGTGGTAATACATCTAGTATAATGAAATATTAGTACTGTAAAATCAATCAGTGTTAAAACATCTACTATAGTATAGTGAAATTTTATCACAATAAAATGACTGCAAATAAAAAAATAAACAACAACATCTGTAAATAAATAAATAAATCTGGTTAAATATCTCTTGTATAATGACATTAAGTGCTATAAAATGTTGTTTGCAAATAAATAGTAGATATATAAATAAATACATACATATCTAATTTTGAATGGTCATCAATGGAGAAAGATTCAGTAAAGGTGATGATACACGGGGCAACTTTTTAAGCAATGTTGCCGGGCACTTTCCCATTGAGAATGAGCAACAAATCTGGATACTTTAAGATACTTTAGATGCTTAAAATACCAAAAGGCGTCCAATTTAAGGTGCGTAGGCTCTAATTACGCCATCAAATTTTTTCAGTTATGGCACGTGAAAGTAGCTTTTGACTCGATCAATGCGGGTTTGAATCCGCCTTTTGCCAAACTCGCTCTTCTCCTTTTTCCTATCACAAATCAGATCAGAAAGGCATTTATATAAAAAAAATAAAAAATCAAATATTTAAAAAAATATGAGATAAAGTGCCTAACAAGTGTTTATAATAAAGTATTTATTGGGTTGGCAATAGATTTGCTCCTCTCTGATTAGTTGCCCTGTGTCTCCCCAGGTTGCCCGTTGACGGCAACATTGCTCAAAAAGTTGCCTCGTGTATCATCACCTTAAGACTTTCGTGTGCATTACACATCAGAGCAGTAAATGTGGGCGGTCCGTGGAGACTGAGACTGGACCAGATGAGTAAGGACGAATGGAGGCTCTTTTCACACCTAAGCTAAGACTTATTGTTGTGGTTTGCTATGCACATGGCACATCTGAAGATGCTCAGACTCAGCTAAATAATTCATTATTCAAGTCTCCTGTTAGTCTCTCCCCCTTTCTTTCCCTCTCTCAGGACCAGTCTGACCCTGACCCATAAGGTGCTCTGGGCCCGAGACTAACAGTAAACCTAATTAGCAATGATATTATCCAGAGTTTGGTCATTACACCCACTCAATAAGTCTCCCCCTTGGGTCTGCATGATGTATGGAGCAGGGTATTCAGAGCCTACACCCGACTAAAGACCAGCAACCAACACAGAACACACTATTTGGAGACACTGCGAGCATGTATAGGAATTCAAGACAGAGTTATGTGAATTTGCGAAGATCTGTCACTCCTTTCATCTTAAAATTGACACAAAGTCTATAAGACTCAGGGAAGACATAAAAGTACATGAGACCATTAGAGATTGCTGAGATCATTGCCTATTTTTATGTTCTTTGTGCAATCTGCTGCCCATAAGCACAACTCAATATCTTAAACGCAATACCCAGGGTCCTATAATATATTACACGTGTAATCCCATAAGCGTGCAAACATGTGGGCCTGTGTGTACAGAAGTGCATCTCCGAACACATTTGGAACCTCACTGCCTTTATTTTAATACATTCCATACAGCACACAGATCTCACTCATCGATCCACAACATACAAAACCCTATAAATCAGGCCACAGCACAACAGTGGCAGGAGCGCAAAAAAAAAAAAAAAAGGAATAGTTTTCTTTTGAAATAGTTGCCTTTTACACTTTAACTGCAAAAGGATGAGGGTCTTTTCAAAGGTAACTCGAAGCAATAAAACACTATAACGCCTTGCACATCTCTCGAGGCTTCTCCAGCTCTCGGCTTGCCTTCACTTTAGCTCCATTCTAATAAATTAAGGAATCATCGGGGTTACAGGAGGCAGATCGCTTCTCGCACAGGATTTGATTACGCCGTTATTTCCCCCTGCCGTTATTGCTTGGCGTTCACCCGAGGATGAAGTGTTGGATTTGGCGCCGATAACGGCAGAGAGGTCCGCGGTCGAGGAGGTTGGTACGACAAGAGGTGAGCAGTTCACCGTTAATAAAAGAGAAAAGGCAGAATCTCAGTGGCAGTGAGAAAAAAAATGAGTGAACTTTAGATAACAGACAGTGCGTGTAAAAATCAATCAAACGCCAACTCTAACTGATTGTCTGATATCATGTGTCTTTAGCCAAGATAATGGACACAGTGCTGTTGCAGATGGAGCTCATTTTTGATTACTTATCTGCTTAAATGGACAATAATCAAAACAAACACCAGGGCTAGTTCAAAATTTCAGATTTGTAGGCTGCTGGTTATGCCCATATTTTCACAATTTTTGAGATGGTCCTCACTGCAGAATACGAGATCCAGGGGGCGAGGTTGGATCCAGATCCAACTCCTCCCACTTTACATATCCATAAACCTACCCATCTCCACCCCTTGATCCCTAAACCTACCCATCTCCACTCCTTGGATCTGGATCCAACTCCTCCCACTTTACATTCCCCTAAACCTACCCGTCTCCACCCCCTGGATCTGGATCCTGGATCTCGTGTTCTTTAGCCATTTTTTTTTCTATACCAAAAAAAGAACAAACTTTCCATTAAAAAATGAGTTGAATAAACTAATGAATGTTTTTAATGATTTATACAGTTATAAATGTTAATGCATTGCTTTTAAGTTTCCTTAAACAAACAAACAAACAAATTTTTTTTTTATTTATACACCTATAATATTACTGCATTGCAAGTAAATTAAGTTTCCTCAATAAATAACTTAAATATTTAAATTATTTATACAACTATAATGTTACTGCATTGCAAATAAGTTTCCTTATTTTTGTTTATTTATTTATTCATTAATAAATCAACTATAGTATAGTGAAATATTAGCACTGGAGAAAGAAAGAAAGAAAGAAAGAAAGAAAGAAAGAAAGAAAGAAAGAAAGAAAGAAAGAAAGAAAGAAAGAAAGAAAGAAAGAAAGAAAGAAAGAAAGAGATAGATAGATAGATAGATAGATAGATAGATAGATAGATAGATAGATAGATAGATAGATAGATAGATAATTTATACAGCTATAATGTTACTGCATTGCAAGTAAATAAAGTTTCCTTAAACAAACAAACAAATTAACATTTATTTTAAATTTAAATAAATTTAGATGGAATTTATACTGCTATAATGTAACTGCATTGCAAGTAAATTAAGTTCCCTTGAATATATCAAATAAATAATAAATAAATAAAGAAAGAAAATGAATAGCTATAATGTATCTGCATGGGAACTATAATTTCCTATTGCTAGTTTTGGAAAACAATATGGCGATCCGATTATAATATTTTACTCATTCTAACTGATAATTCCAAGACTATCAGAAATCTTTCTTAAAGGGATAGTTCACCCAAAAATGAAAATTACCCCATAATATACTCAGCCTCATACCATCCTAGGTGTATATGATTTTCTTCTCTCAGCCAAATACAGTCAGAATCACATTTTTTTTTTAAATAATCCTGTAATGGGATTGAATGGTGCCTGTTTTTGAAGCTCAAAAAGCACATCTATCCATCATAAAAGTAATCCATACAACTCCAGTGGGTTAATAAATGCCTTCTGAAGCAAAGTGATGGGTTTTGTAAGAAAAAATATCCATATTTAAAACTTTATAAACTATAATCACTGGCTTCCGGCAACGGCTGTGCGAGTCTAGTTTCAGCGGAAGAGCGACCTCTGACCCTATGTAGGATATAGGAGTAGCGTAAGCATATGTGTTGCAAACATAAACAAAATTTAATTTTTGCAACTCATGTTAACACAAGTATAAATGTTACAAATGTAAGATGTCATGACAATTCAGCACTGGCCTGATAAGGCAAATGACATCAACTGGGTAATTTTACTGTTAAACCATGATTTCATAAAGGTAATCTGTTTTCCTGTTGAAATAGTCTTTCTGCAGTTACGCCAAATAAATTATGAATTTAGCCTACCTTGAAAAATGAAAAGAACTGCCTCACATGATGCGTTCAGCATATTTTTCATTTACGCTATACACATACAGAAATGTGCGTGCACACACACACACACACGCACGCACACACACAAACATGCTATTCCAACTTCAACTCATAAGAAATTAATGAGGGCAAAGAGACGAGAACTAAGGAGCCAGGGTAGATTTACAGAATGTCGGTAAAATGGGGGAAATTCTCTTCGGCTTCGCTTTAAACAAAAGCGTTACAGTAAGACAGTTAACCTTGACCCCACTGTCCCATCTCTGAGATCTGCCCGTTCGTCCAAGCACAGATGATTGACAGCTGTTCATAGCCAGAAAAATAGAAGATGAGCTTGCGGGCTCTTGCTGTGTTCAAGGAGATGCAGCACACAATGACAAAGACTTGGAAAAGATATTTCAAAATAGTGTTTCTAGGTTTTATGCTAAGCACAAGTTGTACACTTAGACAAACAGTCTCTCTCACTCACTCAAAAAAGAAAGAAAGAAAAAAAAATCTGAAATAGAATTATTTATGGTCTGCCGCACTAAGTAAAAATCAATCCTTTATTTTAGAAATAGGATACGCAGATGAATTAAAGCTTAATGAGGTTTTCCGGGCAAAGCCTGAGATGCTCTATATGGGTCCAAACACACACATACAATGGAAATCAAAACTACGTTCAGCATAAATCTCTCGTTATGTGTCTCTGAAGTGACGCTCATCAATAAGGCATTAAGACGCCTCTCTTAAATAATATTTATTTGTCATGTTCTGGCTGTTTGTTTAGCTACATTTTTAAAAATGAGAATCACACTTTAATAATGCACCACAAAACAAGAGAAAGAGAAAAACAAATAGACTTCTTTTTGTTCTGAAAGACACACTTACTTGCGAATGGAAAGATTTAGAAAAAGTTGTGATCAAAGAAGGAATTTGTTTTTGATTTGTGGATTAGTAGTAATTTTTTGTGCGTCCAGTTTTGCTAGTTTACTACAGGATGAAAAGTGGGGAAAAAAACAAACAAAAAAACACATTAAACATGATAACCTTCTTGCTCTGATTCTCTGTTATTGATCAGCCAGCCTCCAGCTCATATACTTGCCCATAAACAAATCACTGTTGTGTCATAAAGGATTATGGATTTTTACATTAGTTTATTTAAGTCAGTGACGATGATTATAATAAATGTCAGACTCCAAGATAATCTATTTTTAATTAGGAAGAAATTGAAAATGTTTGGGAGGCATATATTGTTTTCTATGAACTTTAAGTTGTCATTAAATTACAGAGCAAATGAGAGAGGTTTAGTGGTTCAGCCTCGGTTCAGTCCTTTATCTTTGCTACAGAGAAAATAAATAAATGTGTAGGAGTGGGAGAGACAGAGAGCTGTGTGAATAAGCATTGGTTTTCAAGGAATGCAATCACATTTTGAATTTAGTATTGCCTTCTCGATGCATGAATTCCTACTGAACAGTGCAGTGGAAACCTGTTTTAATAAATATTAGTATAATAATAATAATATAAACAATACTCATTATTATGCAAATTAATCTAGGCATATTCAGTTTCTCTCTCACAAAACACCACATTTTTTTTTCCTATGATCATTTGGATCTACATTTTAGTCTAAAATTAAATTTTAAACTACAGTATTAAGTCTGAAATGAATTCAACACATACCGTATTGGCTACCAGAAAATCTCAATATTCTAGAACTGATCAATATAGCTGGGAGAAATCAATCATTAATTTCTCATCAAAGGCTGTGATTTATCAGCCTGTCCAAGGCTGTCCATACACTGAATGGGAAGGAGAGAGGGTGCTCTATGTTTTCTTCTGAATCATGAATGCTTTTCCCAGCTCTCAGAAATGGTTAATAAATACTGAATGTGTCTACTTAATGTGAACAAATTTAACAGCTTTACAGGAAATATGTCTCTATTCATTCTTAGCCTCTTACGTACAAACACAGGCACAGTGAAAACATTCACTCTCTCAGTTCTGAATAAGGTGAGGTTAAAAAATAGTACCTCATGCATTAAGGTGTGCTAAACATCTTTATACACAATGTTAAAAACCTTACTCCACATCATACTTTCTTTGGCTTGTCTGACTGCCTGTGTGAAAAATGTTTCAACGTATTGAAGACAACTTGTCCTTTGGTTCTTGGCTCAAATTGATGTCTCTGTTTGTGTTTCTACAGTACATATGCTTGCACTCAAGTATGAAATTATCAAATTTATGATCAGCATCAAAGGTGCTTTATTTTTTCTTCTCTGTATTTAAAAGATTAGTAACACCAAACAATAATACCAATCTTACCCAATAACACACGCACACACAAACAAAGTCATTATCTCTATATAATCAAAAGAATCCAATAACAGTGGGAAAGGTGTTGCACAACATTTCTTCAGAATGCTTATTTTATAAGGTGCCCTAAGCAACAAATTCAGCGAGGTGTGATGAAGAGAGGGTATAATGCATCAAGGTTACACAACAAAAACCAAGCAAAATGAATCAATTAATTTTAACAATTATAGTAGACAAACTTAACTGCAGTAACATAACTTGATGAGTAAAAGGGACCTTGAACATAAACCACAACCAGAATCGAAATAAAAACCAGAATTAGAGTTACAAATAAAACCAAAAATAAAATAACAAGTGCAACTCACCAAATGTTCAGTATAATCCACTACCAGGCCTAAAGACAAGGGTAATTGGTAAAGCGGAAACAATAATACAGAAAAAGAAAGAATCTTCAAAATAAAAGACATAACAAGTAACTCCAAAATAAAAGACATGAAAGACAAAGACAAGAATACACACACACACACACACACAAAATATAAATAAATAAATAAAAACAAGAAATGCTAACTAAACCACTATATTGCAACATCTCAAAAAATGTTTTAGTAATCATTCTGGGTAAAACCCCCCAAAAATTACATCTTTGTTTAGGATTCCCATTACATAAAAGCTGTGTTTGGGGTGATGTTAAAGGTTTAAGGTTTAATGTTTAATGTTAAGTTGATATAATATACTTGTATACATGATTTATTTATAGGACTGCATGATTTATCGCGATTAAACCTGACGCGATTTGACAAAGGCTGTGATTATTTTATGTGCAGCTTGTCAGAGCTGTACGGCTCTGTGATCAGTAGTAAATGCTTCTCCATCTGCGCAGAAACTCCAAATAATGCCTTGCATTAGAAGTAGATAACACTTGTCATTCCAGGAAATCCCTATGGGCATCATATACTATAGCTGTAGCTGAATAAACAGAAGATTGATTAAACATGACTAATAAACACACGACTGCCTTATTTTGTGTAAGAAGCCCCATCATCTCACGGAAGGACGCTCAACTGTCGTTATGAAGTGAGTTTGGAGTAAAAACATGTTATTAAATGTTACCTTTTGTTGGACAAGATGTTAATAAATGCTTCTCATGTCTGGAAAGATGTTTGACGCGTGTTGCTTTTTCAAATGTATATTATAAGCGACTCAAACTCGCAGTGCTTTCAGATGGACTAGCATTTGGAGACATACTTCATTGACAAGCTGTGCATAAAAAAACAATAGCAGCCTTTGCGATGTCATCGCACTAAGAATCGCGTTTAAGGGATAATCGCCTTTAAGTTCAATGTTATTTTTCGTATTGTGCAATAAATCATGCAGCCCTATTTATTTATTTATTTATTTATTTATTTTGTACTTGTTATTCAATTTATAGGCCTATATTCCTTTAAATAACAAAAGCCAAAGGTCCTCAATGACATCATCATTTAGGAAGTGACATCATTTTGGAGGGAAACAACACAAACTTCAGTATGTATTAGCAATGTTTTCTATTATTTCTGTGATATTAGTTTGTATTTTGTGGTATTAGTTGGTTTCACTCATTCCTGTTTGATAAAATTACAGAAATTAGCATGACAGTATCAACAGCTGACATGTTTATGTAAACTAACTGTAAGTCCCTCAGTGACTTACTTACATTCTGCTCTTTGTGTTAAGATTATGTTACAGCTTGACTAAAACATATTTCGGAATGTCTAGTGTGTCTTTTTTTTTTTCTCATTATAATCGGTGAGGCATATTTGTTAAGAAAAAAAAAGTTTAAAAGGCACTGCCAAAGAGTGATAGGAGCTAAAATATATAATTCTATACTGATAATACTACTTTTATTTCTAGAGCCTTGCATGCCCAAAAAGAGCACATGCATGTCGATGGACTTATTGGTTTTAAAGGATAAGTTGTGTGGATGTGTTTGTCCTGTTGTGGACAGATGTTAATTGATGGCACATGATGAAAGGAACTGAACTGATATCTCATTGATTTGGAAGCACTCACCCAGAGATGCCCATCTTTGTATACATGTGTGTAGATGTGCACGATCCATCCTTGTGGGAGAGCTACAAGGCCCACTGATGACGGCCAATTTTCTTGAGACTCCGCATGGATGATAACATCGAATCTCTTTCAAATGTAAATGCATCTGACAAACATAAACACACACATGCGCACAAAGAGAATCGTACACAGTGCGCACACATCAGCAGCTGCAGGTGAGTAGGGACAGAATGTGGTGGCTTTAGCAGATGCCGGTAGTCAGATTACTGCTGTTCAGTTGTGATCTTGAACAAAGAGAGCACCAATCGGGCATCCCATATGGAGCATAACTACACAAGCAGGAATGATCACATACAGAGAAAAAAATCTGAGCAAAGTTGAATGTGGCACTCAAGTAAACAAGCAGCCCCAGCAAGGCAACAATCTCAAAATGCGTGTCATACACAAAGCATTTCTTGGCATCACTTAAATCTTTTTCACAACTTTGCAAGCAAATTGTTGTTGTTCCGAGGTTTCTCTTTTGTAGCCTGGGAGACTTAATGGAGGTTTAGTTGTTACATTTCATTCAAGTATAAACCTTTGTCTCATATGAGACGTTTGTTTACCTGTGTAGTTTATGTATGTATGGAGTTAATGAATGTGAATATCATCACTAAGATAATTTGGCCTTTAAAAATCTCAGACTTTTAATTGTATCTTGGCAAATCAGTGAACGGTTTAGCCTTGTTCAGACTCTCAGTCCAAATCCGATTTTTGAGAAAATCCAATTGGAATCTGATCATATTTAGCAAGTGTGAGCAGCAAAAAATCACATGAAGTACAATTTTTACAAATCCGTTTCAAGCTACATTCATACGTGACCCTGGACCACAAAACCAGTCATAAGGGTCATTTTTTTAAAATTGAGATGTATACATCATCTGAAAGCTGAATAAATTTTGTTAGGATAAAGTTTGTTAGGATAAGACAATATATGAGATACAACTATTTGAGAATCTGGAATCTGAGGGTGCAAAAAAAATCAAAATATTGAGAAAATTGCCTTAAAAGTTGTCCAAATGAAGTCCTAAGCTATGCATATCCACTCACAATTTTTTTTTTGATATATTTAAAATAGGAAATTTACAAAATATCTTCATGGAACATGATCTTTACTTAATATCCTAATGATTTTTGGCATAAAAGAAAAATCTATAATTTTGACCCATACCATGTATTGTTGGCTAGTGCTACAAATTTACCTGTGTGACTTATGACTGGTTTTGTGGTCCAGGGTCACATATGTGGTTTGAAATCCTATTCAAATAGCATTTCTTGAAATCCGTTTCAGTCTGATCGCTCTGGGGTGCATTTCCAGAAAGCATCACTAGCCATTAACTATGAGCACAAGTTTTGTCGTTATCTGCATAGTTCATCGAGTTAGTGTTTCCTGAAACCATGTTTCCAACGAATATTCGTAAACAGCATCGCAAAGATGTAAGGTTGGAACGACAGCTCTCAAGCTGTAGTTAGAAGCATAGTTTCTTGTTTGCATGACGTGGACTTAATAAATCCTTATCTTAAGCAAAATATGCAAGCTGACATTCAGTACAACATAGCATTAATTCAATCTCAAACAGATTCATTAAAAGAAGTTACCGACCACCTGCGTGACATCAATAACCAACTTGGTTGAACAACAAATTTCCTACAATATGGTTTAGGGAAACAGTCCTGACTAGCTAGTTGATTTCTTCAATGATGCATTGTATTAAGGTAGTTAATTCTGTCATTAATTACTCACACTCATGTTGTTCCACACCCGCAAGACCTTCGTTCATCTTCGGAAAACAAATTAAGATATTCTGGTGTAGCATATGCACACGTATCAGGATAATCAATAAACTTTGGAATGTTCAGAACGCTTTTAGCATGCTGGACTGTGTCGTAAAATCTCGCCTCGGCTCCGGCCGGTCTGCAAAAGACGAGCAGATTTGACAACTTTGTGGCCTGGCCGAAATTAAACAGAGATGCCCTCTCTCCAGCTCTGGAGACTTCAAAGGATCGACCCCCTGGTGTGGGCCCAGAGACTGACCAGACAAATCCCAACACACACACACAGACACACAAAAACACACAAACATACATTATTGACTGTATATGTAAAATACATCTATGTCAAAATGTACCCATCCTGTATATCAAGTGCATGTATGCTTCCTAGTGTTTAGAATTAGTTTAAATGACTGTATTTGTGCTAGTGTTAGTTTAAATGATGGAATTTGTTTGTAAACCATAACTTCTTCTTTATGCATTTCTGATCTGTCGAGTTTGATCTTGTTTTAACCGTTCATTCACAGAGATATGTCACATAGCTGACAAATGCATTGTTATATTTGTTTAATGATACTGTGAAGAAAGTACTCCATCTCAAAATCCGATCTGATAGTCATCAGTATGCAGATTCACCTAGGAGACCAGACAAAGGGGAAAGCTTGCCCGCCAACTTTGCCCCTATGTCATTGGCTATTCCACCTCAAGGAGGTGTGTCGGCTTATCTGTCATAAAAAGAGGAACACCAGAATCCTCCGGGTGTTCTCCCGATTGCCCTGAATCATCCATCCCCCACTCACGCACGTCTCTCCCGGACGTCACGGCGACCGCGCTGCCATCGCGCTCATCTTCGGGACCAACATCTTCCAGCGAAACTAACTTTCAAGTCCTCGGTTCAAACCTTCCCGCGGAACGGAAGAAGCCAACGAACTGCACCAGCACTAAACTGAAACTCGACACACAAAACCAATGCAAGTACTGCCGTTTCTCAATCTTAGATAATGAAACTGATTTCCGTGCTGGCTTCAAGGACTGTTTTGTAAGATTTGCTACTTGCCTTCTCTCTTTCTTTCTCTACTTCCACTCTTGTATATATGTGTGTATATTCTTGTATATATATTTAGACGTATAACCTCTGTAGTCGTAGTTTGCATATATTAAATACATTATATCCATGCTTTTTGTTCTTTTGCTCATTCAACAAAAACCAGGTCACTTTAACGTTTAGATCCTATCCGTGCTGTTACGTTTGGATGCGAGAATAGGAGGTCTTTCTCGTGGCCAGAGAAAAACCTTCCTTTGATAATATTCTATGAGGAGCTTAGTTTGCTGGACAAACGAACAGTTTCTCTAAATAATTATTAAACCAGAACTAATCATATATATAATTGATTATAATTCGTTGTAATTAATTAACCATATATGGTTAATTCCCCCTTGGATCAGTATGTGCATAATAATTATTCATAAAGCTTTATGAATTATTATATTCATATTCCACCCATAAATTGATTAATAACTGTACAATCGCTACACTGGTCCAGAAAGTTATCTAAAGACATCATTAAAATAGACTCATTATTGGTCGGCTCCTGCGTCAACATCACTCGCAAGCATTGTGCTGCTCACATGAACAGCGTTGGTCAATACTTGGTAGAACCTGGAAGTGCTGAACGTAAACTGTGTAGGAGAATGACACAGAAGAGAAGACATTGTTGAATAAATTAGTTATTTTTGTTTTGTTTTTTTGCACGCAAAACGTATTCTCGTCACTTCATAAAATGAAGGTTGAACCACTGCAGTCATGTGAACTATTTTAACAATGTATTTAGTACCTTTCTGGACCTTGAAAGCGGTGGTTAAATTGGTGTCAATGGAGGATAAAAGAAACACTCGGATTTCATCATCTTAATTTGTGTTCCGAAGATGAACAAAGTGCTTATGGGTGTGGAACGACATGAGGGTGAGTAATTAATGACAGAAATTTCATTTTTGGGTGAATTAACCCTTTAAGCAGAAAGTTACGTCATTGTACGGGAAAGACATCCCAGATTGGATTTTGTGTAGCTTTTTTGCCTATGCCATTTTCTCATGCCACGTAAAATGTAAATGTTGAATGTCTTTGTATAAACAAAGTTGTGTTGTTGCGAAGTGCAAAAATGATAATATACAGCTGGTCTACACACCTCTTTGAATTTGGAGACCGGTGGAGACGGCAGCATGGAATAAAGCCACACATACCAGCTTCTTACGTTTCTGTCGCTGCCTCATAAAACGTAATAATCCAGCGCACCGGCTACACGTTGTTATGTTGAAAGACAACATCTGGGGGGTATTCCAGAAAGCAGGTTATGTGACATACCCGGGTATGTTTAAGAGTAAGTAAGCAGATAATCTCAGCTTTTGGCTCCAAAAATGGAGGTAACTTTCAAGGTATGTAAGTAGCCAAGATATTCTAGAAAGCAGGTTATGTGACTTAACCGGGTATGTTTAAGTGTAAGTAAACGGATTACCTCAACTTTCTATTCTAAAACCGGAGGTAAATTTCAGGGTATGTAAGTAGGCATAGCAGCTTACTCTCTGAACATAACCTGCTCCAAAAAAAATAAAAATAATAATGACTTGGAACCTGGAAGCACTGCACTACATCTCTACAATGTAAAACAGCATAGGAGAATGACAGGAAAGAGAAGAAATCGTTGAATAAAGTCTTGTTTTTGCACACAAAAAGTATTCTCGTTGCTTCATAACATAAAAGTTTGAACCACTGTAGTCACAAGGACTATATTTTAACAATGTCTTTGCTACCTTTCTGGGCCTTGAAAGGTGCAATGACATTGCTGCCTCTATGTGTGGTTCAGATACCTCTCAGATTTCATCAAAAATATCTTCCGAAGATGAACGAATGTCTTTTGAGTTTGGAACGACATGAGGGTCAGTACTTAATGACAGAAATTTCATTTTTGGGTGAACTAACCCTTTAACAGAGGTATTAGACAAGGGGATCTGACAAGTCTGCATTTATTTATTTTAATAGCTGAATTTTTGGCAATCTATTTGAAAAACAGTAAAGAGTTAATGGCACTGCATACTCTGGCTGAATCTCAATTGTTTAATATTCCATTAAAGAATGAGGTAAAATATTTAGGAATTGTTATTATGAAAGACCCTAATAAAGGAGATTAACCAAATTCAGTATAAATGTATTTGGAAAAACAAACACCATTACATAAAGTCAGATGTAATGAAGCCAATTAGTGAGGAAGGCTTGAACATAATTGACTTGGTCTAATTTTTATTTAATTTTTATTTTTTTATTCTTTTGGGGGCATTGATTTCCTTTTGAGGTGTGATTTTGAGCCATCAAAATTAAAGTCTAATTTGTCATCTTTTCATAGTATTATTATATTGGAGACTGATATACAAACTAATTTTATCCACATAGTTGTTCTTTGTGGAATAAGAAGTGTATCCTAATTAACAGGAAATCTGTGTTCTTTCAGGACTGGATGGATAAAGGTGTCTGGTCCATCGTACACATTATGGATAGGAAAGAAAATTTCTTTATGATTTTTTTTTTGAAAAATACATTATTTGTACTCACAAATTATATGTCTTTGTTAAAAGCCATTCCTGCTGGTTTGGTTCAGCTATAAGGTGCATTGTGTTATTCACCTGTGATTCCAAGTCTAAGAAATGTAATTATTTCTGGTCTTAAAGTTTTCAGAACATTTGTAAATACAGAGACTTTCCCTAAAGTTAGAAAGAGACCTCTTGTTTTTGATTTTCCTAAAGATAAATTGGTTCAAATTAGAACAAGATTTCTCACTTTCCTACTTCCACCAAAGGTCAAAGAGGTTCAGTTTAAAATTATGAATAATATTTATCCTTCTAATGAGTTCCTCAGACACAGATTTAATTTGGGTTGCAAAGAGTATACCTTTTGTGAAGCAGAAATAGAGTCATCGGAACACTTATTTTATTTATGCAAAAAAAAAAAAAAAGTTCAATATTGTGCTGTTGGCCAACTACTTCATACATAAATGCAGATTCTTTAATAATACTTCCACATTCTTACTTTTCCATAAAGATTTAATGATCTTCTTCAAATAGTTCAAACTCAAGGGTAACAAAAAAGCCCTTAAACTATATAAACTTTTGAAGGTATTTTTTGATGATATAACCCCCTTGTGTAATATCTTATGAATGCATTTAATTTCTTTTTTTCTTTTTTTAATGTTTCTTTAGATTTATGTTGTTTATTTATTTGCTGTTTGCTGCTGTTTGGACTATTGTATTAAGTTTTGTCTTTTTGAGGTTTATTTGGCATTTTGTATATTTCGTAAAGGCTCACTTCAGAATTAAAATTTCTTGGTAATTTACTTGCCCCTATGTCATCCAAAATGTTTATGTCTTTCTCTCTTCAGACAAAAAGAAATTAAGGTTTCTGAGGAAAACATTCCAGGATTTTACTCCATATAGTGGACTTCAACAGCTACCAACGTGTTGAAGGTCCAAATTGCAGTTCAAATGCAGCTTCAAAGGGCTCTATGCAATCCCAGCCGAGGGATAAGGTTCTTATCCAGCAAAATGATCAATCATTTTCTAAAAAAAATTAATAATTATATACTTTTTAACTAAATTTTCATCTTGCAATAGCCCTGTGATGCGATCATCGCGTTGGAAAGGTCACGCACGATGTAGGCGGAAATACCGAGCAAGTGTTTACAAAGCGAAAGTGCGAAGACTAAGTCAAACGGCCTTTACCAAAAAAGGTAAAACAACAGTGTCGGACGATTTTGAAGTTGGAGGAGAAAACGAGAAGGAGTTTTCGCCCTACCGTGGTACTTCCGCCTACGTCACGCGTGACCTTTCCAACATGATTATGTAATACGTGGCGCAATCGCAGAGCAATGCAAGACAAGCATTTGTGGTTAAAAAGTATATACATTTTTTTTATTTTTTTTTAGAAAATTGTTTTGCTAGATAAGACCCTTATTCCTCAGCTGGGATCATGTAGAGCCCTTTTGAAGCTGCATTTAAACTACAATTTGGACCTTCGACCCATTGGTAGCAGTTAAAGTCTACTATATGGAGAAAAATCCTGGAATGTTTTCCTCAAAAACCTTAATTACTTTTCGACTGAAGAAAGAAAAACATAAACATCTTGGATGACATAGGGGTGAGTAAATTATCAGGAAGTTTTAATTCTAAAGTGAAGTAATCCTACAAATATTAAGAAGGAAAAATCATTTTTTATCTCATTTGACATTTAACATTTTTTCCCTTCCTATGCTATCTCACTTTGTAAATAAATTACTATTAATGAATTTAAAGACAAACTAATATGTTATTTTGTTTATCTATATCAAAGTATGCTACAGTTGCTTATTTTCATAGCACCTAGTAAAGGATGTCAAATGAGACCTGAAGTCTTAGCCATGATATCTGTTTTCGCAGGGTGAGACGGGTGCACCTGTGCCTGCCCGCACCTGCACATTAATTAAGATAGTCAAGCTGTCACTCACCTCACCTGTCAATCACTGAGCCATGAGGTTGCCCCAATGGGAGTCACCCCCTTAGAAAATAAGCAATTCACACCTCATTATAACTTAATAGGTGATTTAACACTCTTAATATGGTTGCACAGTGGAGCAATAGGCTTTGATAAAGAAGGAGGAAAAAATGAACACATGCTCTTTCTCTGAAGTACAATAATGCTTTGTTACAAGATCAACTTTGTCTAGTACAATTCAGATCGTAATCTTTTGGAGAGAAAAGACAAAACTGGTTTGATCAGTAGTCTCGTTTTAATTTAAAGTGATCTGTGGTTTGATAATAATTATGGCAGGCTCTCAATGCAAAATAACTTATCAGCTCATACAGTGTCTTCCTCATTCATATATACTTTAGATTTAAAGGGCATCTCTGTTTGCTCCAATCCTTGATGCCAGCATTGTATCGATTCTCAGTAAAGGTGAAGCATACTGAATTAAATATAGACAGTATTGTGTTGCATCTACGTTTTATTTTGTATTATTTATATAATATTATAATTTTTTACTAATTAGAATTAGCAATTATTTTTATGTTTTCAGTTTTTAATTTAACTTGTAATATTTTATGTGATTTTGTCAAATTTTGTAAAATAATTTTCTATATAATTTAAATTTTTATTTCCATTTTAGTTGGCCTCTGGCTTGCTGGGGGCACTTAATATTCAACAATATTATTGATTTGACTGCACTGACACTATTGGATGAGAAATGAACTGAGCTGGATAACAACATCACTGTTTTTCAGGACTGCTTTATGAAATGAACTAATTTAATAACTGATGATCTTTAAAAAAGATCATCACAACAGAACTGAATCAGTATTGAACTGACTTTAGCTGAAAAATGACAATTTTCTTTTAGAGCTGCCAGCTGAAATAAACCATGTTTGCATCATTAAATCATTTTCCTGTTATCACTGTAAAGCTGCTTTGAAACAATCTGTAAATGTATAAAGCGCTATTTAAATAAAGGTGACTTTCTTGACATGACTTGTTTATTTCAGTTATAATTTTTGTTTTTCATCTAATATCTAAATATCTAATATCGGATAATTTAACGATTAGTTTTAGATTTGGTCAACCATAATAACACTGGTGTTAAAGGCACAATATGTAATATTTTTAATATTTTAGGATATTTTGGATATTTTAATAAGATTAAAATATCCAAAAACCACAAAAACAATGTTATATTTTGTTGACTTGTGTACTTACATTATCCCAAATGTTTCCAATAATGTTTAAATCTAGAGAAATAAGCAATTTTAACCAGGACACGAAACGTGTCCGTGCGTCACCTATCAATGACATCATACCCGCACTACCCTCGATTTCCGGCTTGAAACCATGGAAACACCAAAGACGCTTTAATACATTATGTTTAATTAGACAGGTGAGCAACTGTTTGGATACATTTGTTGACAGAAAACTAATTATTAAGTCTTCCACATGTTTTACCATGTTTTACCATGCCTGATATTGATTTAACTTAGTGCAGTGTGCAACAAGTGTCTCATTAGCTGCCCGAGTCTCGTCAGATTCTTTTCCACCGGCTGTAGACGTGAAGACAACACCTCCCATGATTCCACGAAATCAAGGCGTCATCAAGCTACACCTTTGTTTTGAATAAGCGACCTCTAATGGCTGAAAATTACATATAGTGAACATAATGATCTCAATGAAAACAAACAAACAAACAAACAACAACAACAAAAAAAATTACTATTTCTTACAGTCCAGTGTGACCATCTATTATCATTCAGCTCAAAGACCTCAGATGACCAACACCTTTGAAGAGACGGCGCCAACTCCTGCGAGGACTTCAGATGACGCAACATCTGGATCAATATGCACATTCCCAAATTTCTATATATCCTAATTATTGTTAATATGTAATTCATTATTTCCAGGAGCTCATTGCTTCTAAATTCAATTAATCTGCTAACAGTGATTGTAAATAAAATTGCCTAAATTATTACATTGTTAGCTAACTGCATGATTATACATTTCTGAAACCACATACATTGGACAGTCACCTCCGATACCAGATTTACCAGATACCAGATACTCCGATCTAAATGTTGACATGTTGACATGCATTCTCTGTAAAGCTGCTTTGAAACGGTATGTATTGTGAAAAGCGCTATACAAATAAATGTGAATTGAATTGAGCTAACAAACCTTTCCACCATTGTACATTCGGAGCACAGCTGCCCCATGTCAACTGTATCTGAAGGCCAGGCAAGATAAACATCAAATCGCTTTGTGTGTGGAGCAACATTCAGTGACTCATATTTTATATTGGTCACAGGGTTGCACTGCATGCACTGCTGCTTTGGTTCATATCCACTGAGAGGCATAACCTTTATGCGACCTCACTTGTTTTCCATTCCAGTTTCCCATGATGCTTCAGACCCGTGAGAATTGCCATTAATCTATATCTATTAGCTAATTCAATTAAAGAAAAGGGGTAAGGAGTGGCTGTCTTAAAACATCCATCTCGTAAAAACATGGAAGTAGATAATAAGAATCAATAGCCCTATTCGGATGGGCCTAGTTTTCTAAACAACGTTTGAGTTACAATTCTTATCACTCAAGGTCTGTCATTTCATGTTGGCAACCGATTCGGACGGGACTAACATCTCCGTGTTTATCACAGAGATGGGAGTGTGTGTGTTGTGGATGTGGGCATTACAGAAGCTCACATGCATCATTTATGAAGTATATATCTTTTAATGGATTATTTATTGATATAATTTTATGTTTGTTTTTTTAAGTTTTTACACCATGTTAGCATCATGGCTATTTACATGGCAAACAAAAAGGTCAATATCATCCATAAAATTTACATTATTTTATAAAACATTTCAACTTAACATAAGATAGAAAAACTGAAATAATAAAGGTGATACATTTAGAAATATTCCATGCAAGCATGTTTCTGAATAAAAGCGTTTTCTAGCAGCATCATACAAATTACAATTCAACAGAATATGCTTAATAGTCAAAGGAACTTTACATGAGAGACATAAAGGAGGAACTTCGCCTTTTAATAAAAACCCATGGGTAAGTCTTGAGTGCCCCAGTCTACACCTAGTGAAGACGACTTGATCATATCTTGATTTGAAGTTGTTATGGAAGGTACTTCTTCTTATGTAGAGTTTATTTCATACAGCTTATTATTTTTATTTTCATCCCATTCTTTCTGCCACTTGTTAGTGATATATAAATTAATTACTGGTTTAAAATCAGAAGGTGGTATTTGACAGTCAGATATTTCCAGGTCAAGCGCATCCCTGGCAGCCGTGTCCGCTCTCTCATTACCAGTAAATCCAATATGACTTGGAACCCAGCAAAAAATAATATTAAAGTTTTCCTTCTTTAAAATATCGAATTTTGTTAAAGGTTTAGTTCATCCAAAAATGAAAATAATGTCATTTATTACTCACCCTTATGCCGTTCCACACCCGTAAGACCTTCGTTCATCTTTGGAAGACAAATTAAGATATTTTTGTTGAAATTCGATGGCTCAGTGAGGCCTGCATAGCCAGCAATGACATCAAGATCCATTAATGAACTAAAAACATGTTTAAATCAGTTCATGTGAATACAGTGGTTCAATATTAATATTATAAAGCAACGAGAATATTTTTGCTGCGCCAAAAAAACAAAATAACGACTTATATAGTGATGGCGGATTTCAAAACACTGCTTCAGTAAGCTTCGGAGCGTTATGAATCTTTTGTGTCGAATTATGATTCGGATCGCGTGTCAAACCGCCAAACTGCTAAAATCACGTGACTTTGGCGCTCCGAACCGCTGATTCGACGCAAAAGATTCATTACGCTCCAAAGTTTCCTGAAGCATTGTTTTGAAATCGGCCATCACTATTTAAGTCGTTATTTAGTTTTTTTTGCCGCACAAAAAATATTCTTGTCACTTTATAATATTAAAATTGAACCACTGTACTCACATGAACTGATTTAAATATGTTTTTAGTACATTTATGGATCTTGAGAGAGGAAATGTCATTGCTGGCTATGCAAGCCGCACTGAGCCATCGGATTTAAACAAAAATATCTTAATTTGCGTTCCGAAGATTAACGAAGGTCTTACGGGTGTGGAACGGCATGAGGGTGAGTAATAAATGACATTATTTTTCATTTTTGGGTGAACTAACCCTTTAAGATTTGGGGTGATCAGTCTTTAGGGATTCAAGTGCTTGAAGACATGATCTTGAGTCGGAGGCAATTAAAAAGTCCCGTTCCTGACCCTTGTCAATATTTTCCAGAACCAGAAGTAATGCTCGAGCCTCAGCTGTGAAAATGGAGCCTTGGTCCGGAATTTGAATGCCATATTGTTGATCTCCTTTCACTGCTGCTGCTGATACTGGTATAATTTTAAAAACCCTATTTATGCAAACTTCATGAGTTGTACAAGTGGCTGTTTATAATAAACTCACATGTAAGCGGCGAAATCTAGTAGGCTATCTTACTGTTTCTTATTTGACACTGAAATTAAAATGGGCAGCCTTTAAAATTTTTGTGATTTGGCTCTATTTGTTAGTTTTATCACTTATTCTTTCATCAGATAGGCCTACTATCCATACTATTGAAATGAAATGAAAGTATACAGAAGATTGGTGCGCATACTGTAGGTCATAAAGCTCATGAGGTGAAGCGTTCGTTTTATCCCTTAAAACTCATCTTTGATCACCAAAATGATATATTTTTCCTGTGAAAAAAATATATCTTCATGCCTTAAATAGCTTGAATGTAACTCTACACCCATGACTCATTTAGCATACGTGGATCAATAAATATGCAAATTAGCCCCGCCTCCACTCACTCACTGCCAGCTCACAGATCCACTCGGTCAACTTACTGAGGTAAACGCTGCACAATGGTATCGTTTTATACAACATCGGACACATAACGGTAATTAATATAATTAGCCTTTTGCTTGACTATGTCATCAAACAGCTAATAATGTGTTGCTAATGTTACACAAACTATGTTCCCGTTCGCCATGTCAGAGTCAGACAGCTGGCTTCTAACAATCAATATCCTTACAAATGCTTTGAACAACTCAGAACCTCAGTAGAGAAAGACACAGAGTTCATCATAACATTGTAATATACATCATACACCCTGCTAAATCTACACGATTTTTCATATCAACAGAAAAATATACCAGGATAACTTGGCTTCTCTTGAGACTCCCCTGCTAGTTTGCTGTTAATGATATGCTTAAGCCCGCCGGCACTTTGATGTGATTTGTTACAAGGTAGTTTGTGATGTCACAGACACAAGTGGTTTCAAACCGCATTTTTTTTCACTATTGTTTTTAACTGCCGTTTTAAGGTGAAAATACTCAGCAATGGTGTTTACATATTCATTTGCATATGGTTTGTCTTAAAGCATATTAAAAACACCACATAGACATACTTGATTTTCACCACAAGGGAAATTTAACATATATCTTTCTATATTACTTTTAGCTGACATGATAATCATGTCAGAACTGATTTTTCTTCTATGACCCTGTTGAATTGGTTTGAGCAATTCGAAAATTGGACTGATTCATTTGCAGCTGTTCTCGAGTAAACAACTCACTTCAATGATCCGGTCATAGTGAGTCTACAATTAACAACTCACTAAATGCATATATACTGTATTTATATGTAAATGAGCTGTTTACGCTCTTTGTATGAAATGCTTGAAAGTTGATGACTTGTTGCCAATTTATAATAATGGTAGACTGAGATCATACCTGGCTGTATCCTTTTTTGTGTCTAGGACATTAGATGCCTCTCTAATATTTTAGAGAGCTGTTTTGTGCAGTGATGGAGCTTGACATTTAGCAAAATGGCATTGACAATGTTCTTGCACACTTCCTTTTGATACTTAATGCATAAAAATTATTACTTTTGTCATTTTTAGTGAAATACACTTTTACAATATATTGCATTAGCGTATGAAACTCAACTTCAATTCATGTAGGGCCTACATGACTTGCATACTTAGTCATCTATATTTGTTTTGTGTTTACTATCCTATTGTGGCTCATGCTTTATGTTGGAGTGCTATAGAATTCAAAAAGGCCTCAAATTTATCTGAAACCTTGTAGGCTATGCAATGGATGTATGTAGATTCAATACAATTGTGTGTATGAGCGTTTTGATAGGAAGCTTTTGTGAGCCTGTGCGTGTATGTGTTTTTGTGATGAATGGCTAGGTGACAGTGAGCAGATGTGAGAGGCTGATGAATTGCAGAGACATCCGAAGTGAGAGACAAACAGCAAGCAAATGTCCGACTGCTTCTGCATGCAAACCAACACACACGGCTAAACTCTGACGCCTACACACCCTGCATCAAACTCACTCAGAGCAACGTTATCGCCTCGGGCAATAGTCGGCATGTTAAAGAAATTAATAAATAATATCAGAATCAATGTATCTCACCATCTGTCTACAGTGACCCTGTCAGATATGTACTTGACCATCTGTTTTTGATCAATCAGATCCCTGTTGCTAACTTAAGAAATACCAGAACTGACCCAATTTAGGGTAAAATGTCTGTAACTTAGATTCAAAACAGCAGATCACATCATCACAGAAGCAGAAAAGGCCTATATGTGTAGCTTTAAAAAATGCTATATTGTAAGCAAAATTATGCACAAGCACACAAGGTCATTATAGCTACCGTTGCATTTGATGGGTTGTTTTCTGTAGCATGGGCGGCTTTTCCAGCTGATTCAAGCCATAAATTGTGATTGTGTTTTTTAAGGTTATAGATAGGGCTATAGTTTTGGTTTTCTGTGGAATGAAAGATTAAATTAGCATAAATTGCGTAAGTAAACATGTCCAATGGGCACTTTTGATGTATGGAAACTGTTATGGAGGCTGACGGTTAAGCAAAGCGCGAGCTATGGCAAGCTGGAATATTTAAGATTAGGCTGTGTTGCCTTTGTGGACTTGCCAAGAGTATACAAAATATATTGCACATCTCTAAAGGGACAGAAATTGCGGCACAGCAGATTTTCTTTGAACATGATTCAGATTTAAAACAGCAAAAAAGGTTTACTTGTGTGCAATCAAGCTCACCCAGTATTAAGTTTATGTTCTCTCTTTTTCATATATTATATTTTTGTATTATTATTAAAATAAAGAAAGAAACAATTTGAAGACCCCCTGTGGTGAAAATCAAGTTTTTAATGTTGTTTATACACTCACCTAAAGGATTATTAGGAACACCTGTTCAAAATCTCATTAATGCAATTATCTAATCAACCAATCACATGGCAGTTGCTTCAATGCATTTAGGGGTGTGGTCCTGTACTCCAAACTGAATGTCAGAATGGGAAAGAAAGGTAATTTAAGCAATTTTGAGCGTGGCATGGTTGTTGGTGCCAGACGGGCCGGTCTGAGTATTTCACAATCTGCTCAGTTACTGGGATTTTCACGCACAACCATTTCTAGGGTTTACAAAGAATGGTGTGAAAAGGGAAAAACATCCAGTATGCAGCAGTCCTGTGGGCGAAAATGCCTTGTTGATGCTAGAGGTCAGAGGAGAATGGGCCGACTGATTCAAGCTGATAGAAGAGCAACTTTGACTGAAATAACCACTCGTTACAACCGAGGTATGCAGCAAAGCATTTGTGAAGCCACAACATGCACAACCTTGAGGCGGATGGGCTACAACAGCAGAAGACCCCACCGGGTACCACTCATCTCCACTACAAATAGGAAAAAGAGGCTACAATTTGCACGAGCTCACCAAAATTGGACAGTTGAAGACTGGAAAAATGTTGCCTGGTCTGATGAGTCTCGATTTCTGTTGAGACATTCAGATGGTAGAGTCAGAATTTGGCGTAAACAGAATGAGAACATGGATCCATCATGCCTTGTTACCACTGTGCAGGCTGGTGGTGGTGGTGTAATGGTGTGGGGGATGTTTTCTTGGCACACTTTAGGCCCCTTAGTGCCAATTGGGCATCGTTTAAATGCCACGGCCTACCTGAGCATTGTTTCTGACCATGTCCATCCCTTTATGACCACCATGTACCCATCCTCTGATAGCTACTTCCAGCAGGATAATGCACCATGTCACAAAGCTCAAATTATTTCAAATTGGTTTCTTGAACATGACAATGAATTCACTGTACTAAAATGGCCCCCACAGTCACCAGATCTCAACCTAACAGAGCATCTTTGGGATGTGGTGGAACTGGAGCTTCGTGCCCTGGATGTGCATCCCACAAATCTCCATCAACTGCAAGATGCTATCCTATCAATATGGGCCAACATTTCTAAAGAATGCTTTCAGCACCTTGTTGAATCAATGCCATGTAGAATTAAGGCAGTTCTGAAGGCGAAAGGGGGTCAAACACAGTATTAGTATGGTGTTCCTAATAATCCTTTAGGTGAGTGTATGTCTATGTGGTGTTTTTAATATGCTTTAAGACAAACCATGTGCAAATTCATATGTCAACACCATTGTTGAGTATTTTCTCCTTAAAACTGCAGTGAAAAAAAGACGGTTTGAAATCGCTGGTGTCTGTGACATCACAAACTACCTTGTAACCAATCACGTCATACTGATTGTTTGAAGGCAGCTGTCTGACTCTGACATGGTGAACAGGAAAATGGTTTGTGTAACATTAGCAACACATTGTTAGCTGTTTGATAACACAGTCAAGCAAAAGGCTAATCATATTAATTACCGTTATGTGTCCGATGTTGTAAAGAGCGATACCATTGTGCTGCGTTTACCTCAGTAAGTTGAGCGAGTTCGTCTCTGAGCTGGTGTGAGTGAGTGGAGGTGGGGCTAATTTGCATATTCATTGATCCACATATACTAAATGAGACAAGGGTGTAGTTACATTCAAGCTATTTTAAGGCATGAAGAATTGTTTTTTCACAGGAAAAAAGTTTAAATATGTCTAAAGAAATAACATGCCTTTCTTTCTTGTCACATGTTGTTTATAAGTGGTCTGCCAGTAGGAGCAGCTATCTAACTTCAAAGAAAAATGGACAGCATATTCTCTTATTTAAGCATTAAATTAATTGCTCTTAAAAGTGCCTCTGAACTGCGCACATCCAGTGTTTGTTTCCGCGTAGCAGTGCTTCAGAATTCTCAAGTTTGCTCTGTTCTAGCAGTGATCATCTACTCAAATCAAGAAAGGGTAATTTTTTTTTTCTCACTGAATGATAATCTAAAAGAAAAAAACGGAAAAATGTCTTTGTTCAGTTTTACATGCATTATGTTAGACAGTTCTATTTTTTTGACTAATGTGAGTTAATATTGTGGAATATGCTGGCTTTTTTCATCTTCTAAAAGTTCTTCATTACTCAAATGCCAGGCAGTAACGTAGGCAATCTTTTGGATAGCGGAAGATTAGCCTTAAATTACTTATAATTCCAACTATTATATGGCTTCAGTACAAACTGTATGAACCACAGTATTGTTGTCCTTGTGTGATCTGCATAATAATGCTTCGAAAAAACGTGTACTTTTGTGTTCCCCAGGGTTCGGAACCACAAACAGAAGTTTTCGTTTTGGGTGAACTATCCCATCAAGGGTGTGTAGTTTTTGATGTTAATGTATTAGACTTCAAATAAAAGTGTATTACTCTAAAAATGTTTGGCCCCCCATTTTAATTAGAATAATCTGGTTATTGAAAGAAAGTAGTCCTTCTCATGCGCGTCACTTTGGATATAAATATATGTGCTTACAGTATATAGAAATAATTTGTGGCCAAATGATCAGTATCGTCTTATTGATGCATGACTATCATGTCCTCCAGGAGCACTATAGGGTGACAACAGGGAGTCTGAACACAGCTGTGAATAGCTTGATTTTAACAGAAATTAAGTTTTGTTCGTGCCAAGTGAGCCACTGTTGTTGTTTATGCCAAATGAGCCAAAGCTAGCAAAACAAGTAGAATAAGTCTGTTTTATAAAAAAAAAAATTATCTTTTTCTTTCTGTTTGTACTGATAACATGCATCTGGAGGACATCTCTTGAACAACAATGGCATATTTTGTGGCGGACAAAGTCGACACACTCCAGTATATGACTTTGTTTTTAATGATGTTTTTCCCTTTGCATATTTTAGTCGCATACATTGCTGTCAGCATCCACATTTTGAAACCAGAGACCTGTAAGGAGCACATCAATCTTCACACATGTGTGCTGTCTGTATTTTTTTCCCCTTTCTTTTTGTCATCAGACTGTTTGGTCGAGCATGAGCAGATGCTAGCCTGGAGTGCTACCGCCCACAAGCCGTTTATTTTGCCAACTTTCACTAGACTTAATTGCTGAATTAGACAGGCCCCAGTCCCTTCAAAACTCACACTCTACTGGTGTACAGGATCCCTGTGGTGCGTAGGGGCCCCCTCAATGTGTTTTGATCTAATTATGGTTACATTTGCCAACTTGGAGCTATTTTACTCCACAAAGAAGCCACAACAAAGCAGCAAATATACAGTGTGTTTACTGCTGGGATAAATTAATTTGCAGAGGAATCACAGAAGCGGGAAACAATGTATCACATGGTCAATGTGGATTATTGATTTACTTGCACAGCAGAGCAAATACATGGTGCACGCTTATTGACACAATAGAGAGGCAGTGTAAAGATCCTGTACAGTCAGGAATAAATAAAGGTTCCAAAAGGGGGTTTTCACAGCAATGCCATAGAAGAACCATTTTTGGTTGCCCAAGACCTTTCAGTGATCAGTACTTAAAAGAATTAAAAGTTCATCATGGAACCATAGATGCCAATAAAGAACCTTTATTTATAAGAGTGTAGGATCCTCTAATTAATGCAAAGGAAGGTTTTAAACTCATCTTTGATAATCAAAATGACATATTTAAACTCTTCCCTGTTAAAATAATTTCTTCATGCCTTAAAATAGCTTGAATGTTATTCTGCATGCTTGCTTTTTTTAGAATATGTGGATCCATAAATATGCAAATTAGTCCCGCCTCCACTCAATCACACCAGCTCTGACTACCTGTTCCATTCAGTCAACTGTAGTAAATGCTATACAATGGCAACCGAAATATTGGTTTAATTCAGCCATATATGTTTGAACCAGAAACTAATTCAGAAGAAGAATAGGAAGAGTGAATTACAGGATCATCTACAAGTCGATGTAGAATGGTAATGAGTTTTGTATAGCTCTACACAACATCAGATACATAATGGTAATTGATATGACTAGCCTTTGGCTTGACTATGTTATCAAACAGCTAATAATTTGTTGCTAATGTTACACAAACCTTGTTCCTGTTCTGAGTCAGACAGCTGCTTCTAAAAATCAGCATCCTCAGAAACACTTTGAACATTATAAAGTCAGTGGAGAAAAGCCCAGGCCAGGCCGCGCCACATGTTACAAGATTGGTTACATGTTTGTGATGGTAGGAAAACAGAGATGGTTTCAAACCGTGTTTTTTAAGACTGTCTTTGGCAATCTGCAGTTTTAAAGGGTTAGTTCACCCAAAAATTAAATTTATGTCATTAAATACTCACCTTCATGTCGTTCCAAACCCATAAGACCTTTGTTCATCTTCGGAACACAAATTAAGGTATTTTTGATGAAATCCAAGAGGTTTCTGAATGACCCATAGACAGCAACGTCATTGCACCTTTCAAGGCCCAGAAAAGTAGTAAAGACATTGTTAAAATAGTCCATGTAACTAAAGTGATTAAACCTTAATGTTATGAAGCAACAGGAATACTTTCCGTGCACAAAAACAAAACAAATTAATGACTTTATTCAACAGTTTCTTCTATTCGCTGTCATTCTCCTGTGCTGTTGACGTAGTAAACATAGTGCAGCACTTTCAGGTTCTACGTGAGAACACCGGCTTAATGCCTATGTATAGCCTAGTGTACTGTAACTATACCTAATTGTCACTGTACATATTTTATATTGCTGAGAAGTTATTAGGTTTGGAATATGGGTGGGTTTAGGAGCTCAAAAATACAGTACATATGCACATAATAGTAAAATAAAACTATGAAAATACATTTATAACAATCTAGTATAAATAGCTTTACATTTAAATAATGTTACATTTTAGGTACTCTCAGTACAACCCATTTTACTGCTAGCACAGATTGTGGCACATCAGCTAGTGCATGCACAACACTGGCTCAATTTTTCTGGATAACAGTACTGTGCAAAGAACTGCACAAAATATAACTCTTTATTAATCGAAAATCTGGCCCTGTAATCATAATTTGTGTGAAAAGGAATAAAACCTGTAGGTATTTTACTCCCACTAGTGTTTATTTTAGCTGGGATCTGCATTGAATTGTAAGGGTACGTTTTTGGAGTTTTGCAAAAAATTTACACTATATTGCCAAAATTTTTTGGGATGTCTGCCTTTACGTGCACATGAATCTGTAGGGTTTAATATGGAGTTGACCCACCCTTTGCAGCTATAACAGCCTCAACTCTTCTGGGAAGGCTTTCCACAAGGTTTAGGAGTGTGTTTATGGGAATTTTTGACCATTCTTCTAGAAGCGCATTTGTGAGGTCAGGCAGTGAAGTCTCTGCTCTAATTCATCCCAAAGGTGTTCTGTCGGGTTGAGGTCATGATTCTTTGCAGGCCAGTCAAGTTCCTCCACACCAAACTCGCTCATCCATGTCTTTATGGACCTTGCTTTGTGCTCTGATGTTGGAACAGAAAGAGGCCATCCCCAAACTGTTCCTACAAAGTTAGGAGCATGAAATTGTACAAAATATCTTGGTATGCTGAGGCTTTAAGAGTTCCTTTCACTGGAAGTAAGGGGCCAAGCCCAACCCCTGAAAAACAACCCCACACCATAATCCCCCCTCCACCAAACTTTACACTTACAATGCAGTCAGGCAAGAACTGTTCTCCTGGCAACCGCCAAACCCAGACCCGTCCATCGGATTGCCAGACAGAGAAGCGTGATTCGTCACTCCAGAGAACACGTCTCCACTGCTCTAGAGTCCAGTGGCGGCGTTCTTTACACCACTGCATCCGACGTTTTGCATTGCACTTGGTGATGTAAGGCTTGGATGCAGCTGCTCGGCCATGGAAACCCATTCCATGAAGCTCTTTACACACTGTTCTTGAGCTAATCTGAAGGCCACACGAAGTTTGGAGGTCTGTAGCTATTGACTCTGCAGAAAGTTGGCGACTTCTGCGCACTGTGCGCCTCAGCATGCGCGGACCCCGCTCTGTGATTTTACGTGGCCTACAACTTCATGGCTGAGTTGATACCACTAAAAGTTGACCGTAGAATATTTTGTAGTGAGGAAATTTCACGAATGGACTTATTGCACAGGTGGCAACCTATCACGGTATCACGCATGAATTCACTGAGCTCCTGAGAGCGACCCATTCTTTCACAAATGTTTGTAGAAGCAGTCTGCATGCCTTGCTTGATTTTATACACCTGTGGCCATGGAAGTGATTGGAACACCTGAATTCAATGATTTGGAGGGGTGTCCCAATACTTTTGGTAATATAGAGTATGTAGTTTTACAATGAGTTGTGCATGCAACAAAACAAATAAAACTCATCATACTAGTAAAGCTGTTCTTATAATAAAATTAAAAGTATTCAACAGTCTAACCTCAACTTTCTCAGCATGCACACTTTCTTCTCTGTGTTCATTACATCCAATCCTCTTAGTCTACAATTAGCTCTGGAAGAGTAGTACCAATGCATCTGTTTCAGGAAGTCAACCCTGCCAGGTTTATTTGGAACAGATGTATCAGGTAAACCCATTTTAGCAGGGTGCCATGGTGATGAGCGGCACAAAACCCAGTTTTTAACAGCAACCATCCGCTGTCTCGTTTAAAAATTCACACTCCTCAATCAGAGCGCTTTACGGAATCACCATGGTGACTAAACTCTGTTTGGAGGGCTTCCAATGGCACTTTTCCTGTCTGCTTTACTCTTCTTGGGACTCCATTAAAATATGCTCAGGCTAGGGATGTTTACTGGCATGTTTGTGCCTGTTTATCGTTCCATTAATTTAGCTTCATCTACCTGGCTAATGAGTGGAACGCAAAGCAGGGAACACGGAACAAATGGAGCTGCTTTATAATTCAACTTTGCATTAGGCGGTAACAGTCGCCTGCTAATCTCTGCTCCGCCTCACGTGCGCAGGAACGTTCCTCGCTTGGCTCGCTAAAGTATGTCTTGTACATCCTCATTCGTTGCTATATTCTTTTGATACATGCCAATATCAGCGGTTCCATTTAAAAAACAGTGTCCATGTATTTATATCAAGCATTTGAATGAGCTTGTTTTTTGTTTCGTACCTCCTACACTGGCTCGCTAGTGGGCTCTCCCACACATTTAATAACACATTGTGTGCAAAAGCTCTCACTCTCTTTTGCTCTCCTTCTCACCCTTTTGAATGTGTGGACGGCTATCTCATGGGAAACGGTGCATTGTAGAATAAAAGTCTATCTTCCTGCAGCGTTCTGTCTCCCCAGGCATTTCACATTGTAAACATGGAGCTCAGAGAGTGCTTTGCCTGTTTTAAAGTGTCCGTCAATGAGATTTTCTCCATTTGTGGCAAGCTGCAATTTGAAGTGCTGATTCCCGAGAGAGCTCTCTGACTGTTTGGACCTCGAAGTCTGTTTGGATTATTCAAACGTTCTCTTCCATTAACCACACATTATAAAGGGAAAAGGTTGATACAGTTTGAAATGCGTTTTTTCATAAAGAAAAGCGAATAGGTGAATGAACAAATAATTATAAGCCTTAGCCTTGAATTCTGTAGAGTATCCTTTGCTTTCAAGACGTGTAACGTGATCCTTCACATGTTATGTACATACAGACATATTTGATGGGTTGGTGAGCATTATGACTGGAACTATATGACAAAAAAGAAAGAGATCAAAAACAGTTTGTGCAAAAACAGTAAATATTGAGTGTGTGCCCAAATCGCCCGTGTGTTGAGGATTTTACTTTAAAATTGGCATGAATAAAGAATTAATCAAAATGTCACAACTGGACCTTCCACTGAAACACACACATCTCAAAATCTGAAGCAAAAAATTTAGCATAGAAGCAAGTCCCCTGCATACATTTTTTTTTTTCAGATAATCCTTAAACTCAGATGTACGTCACATATGGAAGAAAAGACCTGTTGCTACTTCCATTCCACCTCAACTTTAACAAAAGCCAAATATGTAGTTATATAACCAATCACAGCTCACAAATGCACTCAAAAATTCACCACTGTATTTCAACATTAAAAGACAGTTCTTTTAGAGCGAGTTCTAATGTAATCCACAGGATATGGTAAAATGACTCGAGGAGTATTCTAAAATCTGTGCAGTCAGAAGGTTTCTGTGTTTTAGGCATCTCTTTCCGTCGCTCAAAACGCTTGAAGCTGCCTATCTTCATGCCTGCCTGTTTCCATCACCTTAACTGTTAGTGATATGGATTTTTCCCTTACAATGCTATCACTTATGGTAATGATATACTGAAATAGCATGCAAGCAGCCTTCACGCTTGAAATTCATCATACAGTCTGAATATTTAAACCTTGCCAGGTGTTGACTTGTGCAAAGCTGTTATGCTAATGGATATGTGTTCTGGCTGGCTTGTTTTAAGGGGTGGCTGTAATTTAAAGCAGCAAAGTAAGGAGGCCGCAAACTTACGTTAGCCATCCATCGCCCCGCACGTCACGCTCTTCAACGATTTCCCGTCTGCCTTTTCATCCACTGCTAATATACTGACAATATCACTTAGGCAAATCACTAGCCGGCCTTCTGTAGCTGCTCAGGAGCATGATTGTTAGTGGAAAGTTCTAGAGTTCCATCATGGCGAGGTGGAATAATGGCAGATCAGTCGTTTTGTCACTACAGCACCTGCTCAGCACCGCCGTGCTTGACCTGTTGTACAGTTTGCCAGGTCGATGGCTGGAACTCAATTTAACATTAGCTTGCCATAATTACAACTGCTGTGTCAATGCACTTTTTACTTTGCTTGCCCTTACATATATTTATCATAGTTTAAGAAAAGTAACTATTCTTTAGTTGTGGTATTAGTAAAACAAACAAACAAACAAACAAACAAACAAAAAACAGTTAGAACCATTGACGCCTTATCATTGCCATGGTTGGATTAATGTAACTAAAACAAAACTGTGGCATTGTCTGTAATAATAATAATTGAATATCCACCTGAGTAGTTTCTGCCATTTTGAAATTTGAATTATTATTATTATAATTTTTTTTTCAGTCATCCTAGTTGAATTCTTCCTGGTTATTAGATACACACAGATTTTTGATTGCTACCCATTTATGTGCAACATATCAATGGCTGCATCCAAAATAGCAGACTTCCCTACTATATAGTAGGCGAAAAACACTATGTGGCAAAAGGTACCCGGAAGTAGGCAAAAAGTACCTGGATGACCAAATACATCCGGCGAGATTCTGAAGTGTGTATACGATGGACAATTTACTATCCCATGAGGCCACGGGATTTGTAAATGGCAGTGAAACAACACAACACACGCTGTTAGGCAGTGTTGGGCAGTAACGCGTTACTGTAACGCAGTTACTTTTGCCAGTAACTAATACTGTAACGCATTACTTTTTAAATAAATTAACTCCGTTACGTTACCATATGGTGAGTTGTCTGTTACTTTTTTAAATTGATTAATTTTGGCTGAAGTGTAGCCTACAGCCTAACCTGTTTACAGCAGCCAGCGACGCATTGTAGGATTGGTGGATGCCAACCACTGTAAACACGAAGACGCACTGTGGGCATGTTTCCGTTTTTTCAATTATTTGCGGCAGTCATGGCGAGTCAAGGCGAGAGCAAGACGAGTTTCTCAAAGTGGAAATATGTTCATTATTTCACTTTAGTTGAGCATAAAGACAAAAACCTTTTAGTCAAATGTAAGCTGTGTCTTTCTGGTTCGAAGGTCCTATCTACTGCGATAAACAGCAACTCCAATCTGTCGAAGCACCTCCAGAAACGACATGCCTCGACGAAGCTAGAAGCTAACCCGGTGTCGGTGGACACACTCGAAGTGAGTCAAGCCCCTCCAGCCAAACAACAGCGACTAGATTTTAACCGGACTGTTAGCCAGGGACAGATCAACAAAGCTATTGCACGGTATGTTGTTGAAAACATGCAGCCTGTCTCTACTGTGGAGTCGCCGGCTTTCAGGCAGCTCGTTAGCATGATAACATGTTCAGGCGGCACACAGCAAATGGGACGAAAAACTTTTTCCAACTACTTGGATAAAGAATATTCAAAAATGGAAAGTGAGCTGAAGACAACATTTGAGGGGCTAGACTACATCGCGACCACTGCAGACATTTGGTCTGTCCACAACATAAGCTTCCTAGGCATGACAGCCCACTGGATAAACACTGCTACTCTTCAACGCCAGAAAGCTGCGTTGGCCTGTAAAAGGATCAAAGGTAGACACACGTATGATGTCATTGCTGCTGAGATCGATCACATTCATTTATTATATGGATTGTCAACGAAAGTTACAGCTACGGTTACTGATAACGGCTCTAACTTTGTAAAAGCCTTCCAAATGTATCAGCCGGAATCGCTCTCTGACGATGATGATGATGGAGAGAATGAAGAGGTTACCTTCACAAATGTTGCAGACGTGCTTGACACCTCCACAGAGGAGGGGATTGTTTTACCACCACACCTGAGGTGTGCCTCTCACACACTTAACTTAATTTCATGCTCTGATGTGGACAAGTGGCTGCTTTCAAATCCTGGGACTAAAGGAATTTACAGAAGTGCTACCGCCAAGTGCACAGCACTGTGGAGTAAGGTTAGCCGGTCGACTTTGGCTTCAAAATTAGTGGGCGATTTGGTTAGCAAAAAACTGCTTGTGCCATGCTCCACAAGGTGGAATTCGTTTTATGATGCTGTAGCAAGAATAGTTGAAATACCCATGACTGACTTGAGTACCATCTCTAATCGTTTAGAGCTAAAATGTATTGGTGAGAGGGAGTTTCAGTTTCTGAGGGAATACTGTGCCATCATGAAGCCTCTCACAGTTGCTCTGGATATCCTGCAAGGAGAAGAATGGCACCCTCCTGCCCACAATAGAAGTTTTGATGTCGAAGCTACTGGAGATAAAAGAAGGCCTGATTATTGCAACTGGCCTACCTGATGCCATAGTTCAGGTAAGAAACATGCATCAATATTCAAAAGAAGTTTATAGATGTAAACATTAATATTTTTAGCTGAGCAAGCACCAATATAGCCTAAGAAATGGAAAGAATGTAAAGTGCACAACATAATTTGATTCTATTCACACAAACACACACACACACTGTACTGCACCTACCCACTGGGTGAAAAATAAACAGTAATAATACCATAATTCCTTTTTTGCAAAATAAAGTTTTAGTTTTGTCCAATCAGTTGCACATATATTTTCAGTTTCTTAATGTGTCTGTTTTTGTGATGTTTAAATGATTTTATAACTCATATCTATAGGTAAAAAAATCACATAGTGGTGTACAGCTTTCATAGAATGTACATAGTGGGAATCTTTCACTCATTCTAATATGTGTCACTGTGGGGGTTTTTTTTTTGCAGGCAATCAAAACACGATTTTTGCATCCGTCTTGGAAAGCAACGATGCAATACTGGCAGTTGTCACACTTCCTATGTTCAAACTGCGATGGTTGAGAGACCAGAGGAAGAAAGAGATGGTCAAAGGGATGCTGGCAGCAGAGTGTCACAAGCTCATCCCTCGCCCTGGCCCTGTTCAGCAAGCAGCCAAGATGCCTGTGTCTCCGACAACACCAGACTCAAGCTCCTATATTGTGCAGGACTTTTTCTGTTTTGAGGAGGCTGATGATACCTTCAGCACTGTGGAAACTGAAGTAATGACCTACTTGAGAACAGCCGAAACAGGGATGGAGATTCTTAAACAATTTCCCACAATAAAGGACATTTCTCTGAAGAAAAATGCAGCTACTCCATCCAGTGCACCTGTTGAGAGACTTTTCAGCCTGGGAACTCTGGTACTGTCTCCAAAGAGGAACAAGCTGTCTGACCAAAGGTTTGAGAGACTTCTTCTCATGCGGTACAACCACTGGTTTGAAGGGTAAAACTCAACTTAAACGTTCATTCAGGTCCTTACTAGTAAGCACCTTTTGTTGTTTCAAATAAATAAGCACACATTTGTTATTAAAAATATTTGTTTGTTAAAAATAATGGTTAGTTTAGTAGCCACAGTGACATTTCTGTTATATCTTAGAACACAAATTGTATGCATTATAAAATGCATAACGTTGTATTGCTAGGAAAAATGCAGTTTTTTTTTGTTTGTTTGTTTGTTTGTTTTTACATTTTTATGGAATACACTTTGAATACACACAGCTTACTTTACATAAGTTGGTGACATGCAACTCTTAATTTGTGGTTAGGTTGAAAATTGCTCATAGATTCCATTTTTAAACAGCATTTATACTTTTTTAAATGTTTTTTTTATGTTTTTTTTTAATGCATATCATTTATGGTTGTCAATAATAGCAGTTTTTTTGGTGCTGAGTTTCTCGAAATTGATTCTGAATAATTCAGGTTGCTTTCATTTATTTATTTCAAAATGTTTTGTGTTATGTTGTACGTTGTTGATAGTTTTCATACTTAAGCTGTGAAAGGAAAATTTTTTAAGGGCTCAACACAACAGCTTTTATGATGCAGAAACCACTTTAGTTTTTGATTCTGAATATATTATTCAGCTTGTTTTGTTATTTATTTCAGAAATCCTTGTGATATATTCAGTTTGTGCTGGTCTGACTTAAATAAAATAGGGTTTAAAAATTACTTTCTGTTTAAGTCAGTTTTGTGTTTGTATAGACCATAACGCATAAAAGGGCATTAAGGGGAACATTAAAGAACGTTCTTTAAAAAAGTAACTAAAAAGTTACTTTTAACAGTAATGCATTACTTTTTGGTGTAAGTAATCAACACAGTAATTGAGTTACTTTTTGAATAATTTTTTAGTAACTAGCACAACACTGCTGTTAGGTCATGTGATAATGAGCACATGGCGAATGTGTATGTCCAGATTACATTCAGATACTATATAGAACATACTTTGTAGAAGTTGTGAAGTAATTATGTATTAAAATGAGTACCTACTCAAGAGAGTATGTGATTTCGGACGCAGCCAATGAGTGTTGTTAAGGAACAGGAAGCAAGGCTTTATGTTCGCAATACTTCAATACTTTAGTTCAGATTGTCAGTCTAAATCAGTTTTTGTGCATATCCAATTGGAATCTGATCATATTTAGCAAGTGTGAATGTCAAAAAATAAATAAATAAATAAATAAATCACTTGAAATGCAATTTTTTTACAAATCCGTTTTGAGCTACATTCATATGTCAATCCTATTCAAATTAAAGTATTCTGGAAATTTGTTTCAGTTTGACCCAGTATTCAGATTTCATGTGGTTTTTGTTTATCGCTGCAGAAACAAGCTTTTGTTGTTGCAAAGTACCGGTCAAGCAGAAAATTACAATATAATGGAGACATGTTGAATTTTGAGACCGGTGAAGACAGCACGGCATAAAGCTGCGCATACCAGCTTCCTACGTTTCTGCCGCTGCCCAAGATGATGTAGTAGTCCAGCGTGCCGGCTACACATTTGTTGCTATTGTTCTTGTTGTTTTTTGCCATATGCCTACCAACACAACATCATTGCCATAAAAAACAAATGCAATTAAAGCTGCAAGCAGCGATGAAAGGGCCCTCGCACCCAGGGCCACCGCCACCCGGTGGCCTTAGTAAAACAGTGAATAGTGGGCGACATGCATGTAAGCGAGTAAATACAGGAGAAATATGGCAAAATCATTTTGACGTGCCACACTTCCTGTTGACAGCAGGTGGTGCTTTAACTATTACTGGATATTGCCATGTAGATTAGGCCTAGGCCAGGACTATTATCAAACATGTGAAGTTTGGAGAAGATCAGACATTGTATGCCTGAGTTACAACAACTTCCTGTTTCGTGGCGTTAATCACATACGTTAGCACTTAGCCAAGGGTTGCATTATTTAACGTGTTTCTAGCATGTTTGGTACTTCATGGCATGTTTAAATGTGTTTCTGGGAGTGAATTACAGTGTAAAGCATGTCATTTCCTGTTGCCAGCAGATGGTGCTATGACTAACTGAATATTGGCATGTAGATGTCTACAGGACTCTTATCACACATGTGCAGTCTGTGGCAGATCGGACATTGTATGCCCGAGTTACAACAACTTCCTGTTTCATGGCGAAACATCGCATTTTGTCAGGCCTCCACAAACACGCCCTTCAGCAAAAACTCTTTGCAATTTAACGTTGCAAAGGCCTTTAGATTAGACTGACCAAATATGATGTTTATGGGATAAAATCTCTAGGAGGAGTTCGTTAAAGTACAACATCTGGAAATGGCAAAAACTGCAAAAATTTTGCAGAGACAAAATATCTCACTTACTGTTGGGTTTTCAGATTTTGCACCCAGGGCTTTTTTGTAGGTATTTGGCTGTTACACGTGTCTACCAAATTCCATACCTGTACGTGAAACGTAGCGCAAAGGGCGCTTAATTGAAATTTTGTAGGTGGCACGATTGAGCCATTTTGCCACACTTTCTGAAACCCATATCAGACGTAAATTTTCACCACTTCAGACACGTGTGCAAAGTTTGATGAGATTTCAAGCACGTTTAGGCCCTCAATAATGCGATTCATTTCAGAGAAGAAGAAGAATTGACTGAGCAATTACAATAGGGTCCTCACACCGGACTTATGATAGCAACCTGAGTCGTAACAAAGCACTGTTCGCCAGAGGAGAACTGGCCCCCCGACTAAGCCTGGTTTCTCCCAAGGTTTTTTTTCTCCATTTTAACACCTATTTGCCACTTGTTTGCCACCTGATGTCACCTGTTGGAGTTTGGGTTCCTTGCCGCTGTCGCCTTTGGCTTGCTTAGTTGGGGACACTTGACATTTGACTTGACATTTGATATTCAACAGTGCTTTGATCTGCCTGCATTGACACTATTCTTTAAGAGCTGCTGTGCAGCCAAAATAACGTACCAGTTATCAATGTAAAGCTGCTTTGACACAATCTACATTGTAAAAAGCGCTATATCAATAAAGGTGACTTGACTTGATCGGTGCTCGGGCCCTAAATATTCCAGAAAACAAAAGAGCACCACAGGATACACATATCAGTGTGGACAGTCAATAATTTAGAGCAGATTCCAATCGGATTCACAAATAATCGGATTTGTACTGACAGTGTGAACATAGCATTAGACGTATTGAAAAGAAATTGCTATCATGTCCTGTTATATTTGGGACAGTAATACATACTGGTGAAAGAATCTGAAACATTTCTTTTCAAAATCACAATATAATTTGACATTTAAAATACCTTAGGTTCATAAATCATAATGAAAAACAACAACAACTTAATGGTCACTGTTTTGAATTTAGCTGTACATTTTAATAGCTGTATTTTCAGTTTGCCTAAACAATTTTGGCACAACAAAATATAATAGTCATTATTGATTGATAATTTAATTTCAATTATTTTTCTTTTTTTCTTTTCTTTTATTATTGCTGACTTTTGATAGATTGATCAGCAGCAAAAAAAGCTGCAATAAACCATAAATCATTGTGTGCAGATTCAACCTTCTTTTCAACAGTTGCTTCGAAACTTTATGTCAGCATGATTATGATGGATGCTGGTTAGATAAACTGATAAACTGCTAACAACACTGTAGAGTTCCCACTGAGATGGTGGCCATGAGAGAAGTGTGACACAGAAGCTGCCATCCTTCTGTTCTGCAAAATCATCAGTAAAGCATGCAAGTGATGTTTTGAAAATGTTTCTATCAAAGTAATTTTCCATAGAGAATGCAAAAGAGAGTGCAAATTTAGGGTTACTTTAAGGTTACATTGATTTAGTATATAAAGTATGTTTGCTTGCAAATGCAAGTTCTTAAATGGATGCTGTGTATTCGCAAATGCATGTATATTAATGGAGGTAAACAGAGAAGATGAGCTGTTCACTTTGATATGTGTGAAGATAATCGAGCTGTTTTATCAGTCACCCTTCCTCCCCTGTTCTCCGTCCTCATTGCAGTCTCTCTTAATTAGCTGTCTCTTTACCGGCGTGTTATTTACAATCATGTGTTTTCAGTCTATTTACGCATTTAATGAAAGAGACTGTAAAAGCATCATCAGTTTATATTATCCTGCCTCTCTCTCTGTTTCCCCATTACACCTTCCCATTCCTCATGGTCTCTTTCTTGAGTGCAGTGTTTTCCTGAATGCCGGTGCCAGAGTGGTATGCTAATGTGTATTGATGTGTATGAAATTAGCTGGAATTTGCAGAGGCAGCACTAATGGAATGAGTGTCTACCTCCACCTCGTCCTGCCAGCAACACCGCACCAGGTCTGAGGAGGGGATGTGAACGTGCGTCAACATCTGTCCATGCGCTTTAAGTTCTTATTCTCAAGACCGGAACCGATTAAGAACCACAATGAATTTAAATGGCTGATTTATAACACAAAAATACTCTCTCTTGCTCCACACAATGCATTCCCTGCAGTAAAAATTGATGTTTACTAGATCCACCAGTTTGGTGTAAGAAGGAAACGTTGAAGTGTGTAATTTTTGCACTACTAGCACAGCAAGTAAATGGATGCTAGCGAAATTTGTCATAATTTTGATTGTCATTTTACTGTCTTCAGAGTAATTAGTCACATGAGATTAATGCCTCAAGTGGTTTTCATTCATTGGATAAATAATGGCAATTACACCGATCAGGCATAACATTATGACCACTGACAGGTGTAGTGAATAACACTGATTATCTCTTCATCATGGCACCTGTTAGTGAGTGGGATATATTATCAGCAAGTGAACATTTTGTCCTCAAAGTGGATGTGTTAGAAGCAGGAAAAATGTGCAAGCGTAAGGATTTGAGCGAGTTTGACAAGGGCCAAATTGTGATGGCTAGAGAACTGGGTCAGAGCATCTCAAAAACTGCAGCTCTTGTGGGGTGTTCCTGGTCTGCAGTGGTCAGGATCTATCAAAAGTGGTCCAAGGAAGGAATCTTGGTGAAGGGCTATTGATGCACATTGGGAGCGAAGGCTGGCCCGTGTGGTCCGATCCAACAGACGAGCTACTATAGCTCAAATTGCTCAAGAAATTAATGCTGGTTCTGATAGAAAGGTGTCAGAATACACAGTGCATCACAGTTTGTTTCGTATGGGGCTGCATAGCCACAGACCAGTCAGGGTGCCCATTCTGACCCGTGTCCACTGCCGAAAGCGGCAACAGTGGGCATCAAAACTGGACCACGGAGTAATGGAAGAAGGTGGCCTGGTCTGATGAATCATGTTTTCTTTTACATCACGTGGATGGCCAGGTGCGTGTGTGTGAAACCTTGGGTCATGGCATCCATGTGGATGTTACTTTGAAACGTAACACCTTCATAAGCATTGTTGCAGACCATGTACACCCTTTCATGGAAACGGTATTCCCTGGTGACTGTGGCCTCTTTCAGCAGGATAATGTGCCCTGCCACAAAGCAAAAATTATTCAGGAATGGTTTGAGAAGGACATCAATGAGTTTGAGGTGTTGACTTTGCCTCCAAATTCCCCAGATCTCCATCCAATTGAGCATCTGTGGGATGTGCTGAACAAACAAGTCCGATCCATGGAGGCCCCACCTCGCAACTTACAGGACTTGTCGCCTTTGGCTTGCTTAGTTGGGGACACTTGACATTTGACTTGACATTTGATATTCAACAGTATTCTTGACATTTAATCAACAGTGCTTCTGATCTGCCTGCATTGACACTATTCTTTAAGAGCTGCTGTGCAGCCAAAATTATGTACCAGTTATCAATGTAAAGCTGCTTTGACACAATCTGCATTGTAAAAAGCGCTATATAAATAAAGGTGACTTGACTTGACTTGACTTACAGGATCTGCTGCTAACATCTTGGTGCCAGATACCACAGCACACCTTCGGGGGTCTAGCGGAATCCATGCCTCATTGGGTCAGGGCTGTTTTGGCAGCAAAAGACCAACACAATATTAGGCAGGTGGTCATAATGTTATGCCTATTGCCGGCATAATGTTATGCCGGTGTATTCCTTCCTTCCTTCCTTCTCCATCCATCCAATTTACACTTTTATGTGCAATTCATCCAATAAACAGTTTTTGTATTATGTCACTGCACATTAAACTGGGATAGCAGAAAGTATTTCAACATCAAAAATATTACACATCTTGCCTTTTAAAGAATTTTTTAACGTGTTAAATATCAAACAAGATTTCAAGGAGAATGTGTCCTCTGCTTTCCTAAAAAAATTGAAATAAAGTTATCTAAGGTGTCAAACTTGTAGCCACATCAGAGAAGGAAGATAAATCCAGCAAATAGAGACCGTGTGGAAATCATGCTCTCTGAAATGGTAGCTCCGGAGGGTAATCTTATGAAATAGGTAAGACAGCTAAAGCATCACAAGTCCCTTCCATGAAACCTCAGTCCCTTTGGATTTTCCGAGCTTTATGGAAGCAAAACAGCTCATCTAGGCAATCATATCACACGTTATTTTCTCTGCTAAAATATTAGAGCAAACAAATTGCATTTGACAGGCATAATTACTTACACCAACATTGTAGGCAGTCTAGCTTGAAAAAAGAGAGGGAAAAAAAGAGCTAAGCCCGATGCCTTTTAAAATTAAAAAAAGCGTAAATCTCACTTACACTTTTTTCTATAAGCTTGTGTTGCTGATAAATACCAGGAAATTATTTTCAGAGATGTTCAGTTTGCTTTATTTGTCTGTTGAGATGTAATTTGTGTAACATATTTTTCTGTATATTATTTATTTTATTAGTTTGTCAGTATGATATGTAGTGATGGATGAGACCAGTTGTTTGAAGACTCAGGCAGATAAGAGATTTGTGTGTGTGTGTGTGTGTGTGTAGGTGTGTGTGTGTGTGAATGTAGATAAGAGAGAGAGGAAAAACACAGCCCAACACAAATGCAAAGACTGTAGGGCCCATAATTGTGTCTTTGTAAATAAAGTCAAGCATCAATCCTATTGTGTACACTCTCATTGTGTATTCTGACAACATAAAATGTTGTTAAATATTCATGAGATAGCCCTAAAGTAGGTTACATTGTAATTTGACCTAATAATTTCAATTGTGCAAATGCATCAGGTCACTGTATTAAATATAATACATGTCCTGCTGAGGAAATGTGATGTTTTTGAGCAAATAAATCCTTTGGGCATTTGACTCCACATTCAGAACAAACATTTACGCAAAAGCACATAAGACAAACAGTTGCAGGTCACAGTCGATCAAACGTGGCAATGCACCTTAGTAAACTCCAGTAAATACAGCCTTCAGGAAGAGGCCACACATTCTCAAGAATTACAAAATACAAAAGGTCAAGAAAGCCAAGAATGATTATTCTGACTATTCTATTAAAGTCGGACTATTTAAATGTTTTTAATGCACTGAGAGTGGTAAACATCCTTTCCAAAGCTCTTGTGCTTCATGAATTCTCTTATAGTTCTGAGCTGAATTTCCCCAAAGTTTTGCAAGCCTAAATAGATCATTAAGACCATTGGTTTCTTTCTACTATCTTCTTAGGCTTACAAAAAAAAAGAAGAGAGAGAAAAAAAAAAGTTTCAACTTAAAGCTGCTGTCCATATATTAATATATATTTTTTTGGGTTAAAAATTATCCAAAATAAATTTTTGAGCATGTACATAACCAGCCAGTGTTCTCCTTACCTTAGCCTGATTCACAACGGTAAGCTTATGTTATAATAATAATGTTTTATAATTCAGGTGGTACTGGTGAGTTTTCGCGGGAAATTCGAGCATGTCGCCATTTGTCTTTGTGTCATTGCGTCACGTCTGTATACATATAGAACGAGTCCCAGCTAGTAGGCTATATCGAGGCGGATCATTTATAGCCTTTTCTCACAGCAGCTGCAATAATTAAACTTATCGTTTTGATGGCGGATTGTATGGTATGACAAACTAACGTTAGAGATTAGACTGTACAGAAATTGAAATCTACAGGTAACGCTAATACATTCTAAATACACAGTCACGCAATGCTGATGTTGTTAACATTAACAATTTGAGAACAAAGTATAACAATAATAATAATTTGCACGGTTGACGTGATCCGAGCTAAGGGATTTTTAGATTTAATCACCATTGGCAGTGCGATTTACTGTAATGCTTTTTCCCCCCTTAGTTAGTCAGAACAAAAGTGGTAGATTTGTTACTTACTTGTTCAAATGACATTTTCAGGTGAAAATTCTTATTTTGGTCATACTTCCAAGACTACAATCTGTGATTCCGAAGTACAGTATCTACACCGATGTGGTGATTGACAGCAAACATTAGATTCATCCACGCTGAGGAGTCGTGCCGACGCACAACCCACATAAAGATGATAATTCCGCAAACTGCAAATGCATGTTTCAAACAGAGATGGCGACAAAGAGGCAAAACTTATGGACTGCGGCTTTAAAAAAGTATTTGTGCTGCCTTAAAATTTTAATTTTAGTCCACTCAAATATCCAAGTTATCACTTAGTAAAACTTAAAATTAACTAAACTTAATTTTTTAGGGCAGCATGAACAATTCGTTTTTAAAGTTGAAACAACATTTTATTATTATTATTATTACTTTAATTATTATTATTTATTTTTTTTACAGTGAAGGTGAGGTGCTCACAAGGGAGTTTGAGTCAAGTGTATATTGTTCTGATACATTCCCCTGCCTTCTCTCACCATCAAAACTTTGAACATTTTATTTTAAAGGGGGCTTCAGACTTATTCAGATTTATGTACACTGTTGAAGAGTTGGATTCTCATGCTAAACATGGCCAAAGTTTCAAAACACGAGTTGGACGTATGAAGGAGTATTTCTGTGCCAAATGACTACTTCCGGTTTCGGTACAAGTTTCGGAGAGATATTTTTTCAAGTATGGCCTGTATGACGTCAAAAGTGAGTGGAATTCCTTGTATAGGCACTTCTCCCTGATAAGCGTGCACACACACATCACCCAGAGCAAGAACACGCCCATCAATGCGTTTCATTCCGGATACAGAAGCCGAGAGTTTTTTCAACAATGGCTGTGTCCCAATTTGAAGGCTGCATACATCACTGGTCTCATTTAAGAAAAATAACCGTTAGATTGCAACGTAAGAAAGAAATTACAGTATTTTACACCTCACAATGAATATGGTTACTTTTCTTAAATATGACATCCTTTGATGAAGTATTCAGCCTTCAAATGTGAACTCCGAAGGACTAAGCTTCCGAAATGAGACGCAGCTCCTGTCAACAAAGGAGTGTGTTTTTGGTTGTGAGGGAAAGATTACCTTTTTCAGCTTCCCAAAGAACCCAGCGTTAAGGGAACAGTGGATGAAGTTTGTTTTTCCGGGGCAGCAATGGAGTTGTACACATATGTTTGTTTGTTCCCGGGATTTCGGTGATGAATACTTTGTAAACAAGTCCCAGTTCGGCGCTGGATTTGCAGATCGCGGGTGGTGAGTAAAACTGAATCAGATGTCGGTGTCTTGTTGGCAATCGGCACGCAAGTGCATATAATGTAAACAACACGAACGCTTTTGTCCCCTTTGTATTTATAATGATGTCGCAGCTAGCAGACATGGCAGAAGCTGCACGTGCTCTTTAGCTCCGCCCACAGAAGAATCTTCAGAATAATCTTTGTTCTTTTTTTTTTACATGATTACCCAATTATTTAGGCTATATTCACGATTTCTAGTAGGCTATTTGTACAGGCACTTTTTTATTTCAACGTTGTAATTAGCACTAATTTACCTTTGAAGCAGATTTGACAGCATTAATTAAAGTTTCTTAAGGGTCAAGATCAAGTTATCTGTATCTCCTGCGCTTCATCAAGTCACTCCCATAATAGCTGTCGCGGTTCAAATTAATGCATGCACGGCATAGACTATCTGTACATCATGTGTGTAAGACTCCAATAAAATTATTAGGTATTCCCTCATGAATTAATCTCTCAATGAGTAAAACTGGCGGTGTCTATGTTATGATAGACTACACCAGTGGTTCCCAAACCTGTCCTGGAGGACCCCCAGCCCTGCACATTTTGTATGTCTCCCTATTTCTGACATACCCATTTCAGGTCTTGCAGTCTCTACTAATGAGCTCATGAGTTGAATCAGGTGTGATAGATGAGGGAGACATACAAAATGTGGAGGGCTGGGGGTCCTCCAGGACAGGTTTGAGAACCACTGGACTACACGACATTATAATATTATTTTCAAATGTATTTTTAAATCATTATTATTGTCCATGGTTTTAGGGTACTCTTGTGGGAAAGTAGCAGTGGCTGGGACAAACTTTGAGCATCACCTCCACTTAAAAAGATGCAATCTAATCCTGTTTACATGAAATAAGCCTGCTCCCGAGCAGGTTTAAGCTGACGGACCTGTTGCTATGACAGCAAGTCCAGGAGCAGCATCAAAGAACCGAACAATCCAAGATCATGCCAAATCGTCATCAATCAAATCCAGCTAACTGAGTTAGCCACGTACGAACTACGAAGAACGGCCCCAGGTCTAGATTGCAGTGAAGTAATGCTGTGTTCACACCACCTCGTATTTCCCGGAATCTTGAAATGACAACACGTGACGTTATATTCGGAGCTGTTCACGTCCTTTTGGTCCTTGGACTGGGAATTATGCGTTTCCTTGGCACCACTATCAACGCCTAAATGAATCTACAGCGGTCAGGTGGTACAGCGGCCACATGGTACATGTGGGAGCTTTCAGAAAACTCCCAGTTTACAAGCTGTAATTACGAGCTCTACAAGGACGTGAACGCTTTTTACAAGCTAGAATCTCGTAACTACAGGAATGACGAGGCCGCGAGAATACACCTTTACGCCTGTTGAAAAGGCCCAGTATTTTCCATACTATTTACTGATTTGAAGTTGATATGTGATTGACAGATTAGTTGGGCCCGCCCATAAAAAGGACGACATTTTAGTTCTTACAGCTCTGTCAACTGCTCGCTGTAAAGTTGCTTTCATTGTGTTGGCGTTCGAAAGAAGTTAGTGTTGTTTATATATTTTATGCTTATATGATTCTAACATCTTGTTTCTTGTCTTTAGTGTGAGAATTTGAGAAGTTTTAATCTGTTACCGGGCCATTTTATCATAACTGCGTCATCTTTAATACAGCGAATTTGTGTATTGCATTATGATTATTAAGATATTAATATGTTAACCATCATATAGGTTTTTTGCTTGTGAATAACTTTTCAGTCAGTATTGTTTGGCATATGTATGGCTGTCGTTTCTGCTAATGCACAGTAATGCGCCGTTAGATAATGGCGCTCTGTCTAATTGTTTAATTTAAATATTTACTGCTGTTGTTATTATGTATAGTGTATTATTTCAGTTGTGATTTATTATGTATATTTCTTTATTTATTTTAGACACCACACACGTGCCATATGTATGTGAAAGCGTGCATAATAAACGGAGCATCAGTTGAGCACCGACCTCTGGTTTTTGTACGTTCTTACCGACGCCTCCTGGTGATCAAAAATTAAAATAACAACGCCAGTACAGTCTTTTATATCTATTCAACAACACAACACCAGTGTTACCGGCTCCCTCACTGTAAAAATTATTTTCATGATTTGTTATTACAAAATTATTTCTTTTGTCAAGTCAACTTAGATAATTATTGTGGCTCAGATAACATAATATTTTGAGTTTCTGTTGATTAAACCAATTGCCTTAATTGTATTAACTCAAATTTTTTATTTAAATGAACTCAATTTTAAGGCAACCAGGTAACTTACTTTTTTAAAGGTCCCATGGCATGAAAATTTCACTTTATGAGGTTTTTTAACATTAATATGAGTTCCCCTAGCCTGCCTACGGTCCCTCAGTGGCTAGAAAAGGCGATGGGTGTAAACCGAGCCCTGGGTATTTTTCTTTGCATTTGAGAAAATGAAAGCTCAGACGGCCCAATCTGGAATATTTCCTATATGTCGTCATACGGGGAAAGGTTACCTCCCCTTTCTCTGCTTTGCCCGCCCATGAGAAAATGAGCTACTACCGTGAGATTCGAGCACAATATTTTTTTTTTCCTCGAGAGACATCATGGCTGTTTGGATGTACAAATGAACACCAAAGTATTTTTGTAGTTCATCCGAGCCTATGAAGAAACAGTGGGTTAATTTTATTTTCTCTGGTAATGCACCGATACAACTTCCCAAAGTTTTATATGTCTGCGCCACACATTTCACCGACGACTGTTTCCTCAACGTGGGCTCGCTAATGTAAAGGTAGACAGCATCAAGTATGTGTGTGAATGTGTGCGAGTGTTGTACATTTCTTTGTTGTTTGGATAACCATTCTGCTGTTGGTGTTATGGCGCACACAATATCCACATTTCCAGATTGCAGAGCTTGATGTAATTGTAATAAGAAAGATTGTAAAAACTTTTAAGATTTATAAAATATAAAATATGTAAACAAATAAATGATGTTGGCAGTGTAGCACATTTTCCACAACGGCACCTATCCGAAAAGGTATTTGTAATAATGGCAGAGGTCTGACTAATTTAGTTGCGCTGGTTAGTGTCTATAGCTGATAATTATATATATATATATATATATATATATATATATATATATGATAGCAAATCAGAGCAACATGAAAAGCCAACAATGTAGGCTAGCATTAGCTACATGATAATAACTGTAACAGCATACATAAACCAACTGAAGTACCGTATCCAGACACAATGTTTTAAACTAACCATTCGGAGACGTCCTGCTGTAGCCGCTGAGTTGCAGCTTCTTCATCCGGATCAGATTCTGGGTCAAACTGAAACGCTTGAGCGACTGCATGTCTATGAGCCATTGCGATACATCCACTGTCAACATTAGCACATGGTACAGTGGCCGCAAGCTGGTTAAGGCCACACCCACCCTCCACCTTGCCCCGCCTCTCGCCTCCTCATTAGCATTTAAAGCTACAGACCCAGAAATGGCACGTCCTGAGGAAAGCTCATTGTTGGACTGGCTCATAGTGGCTGAAATTCTGCACCAAGGCTGAATTTCGGGAAAGAGACTTCAGATACAGTACTAGGGACCACTTAGGCCTATATAAAAGCATCCAAAAAGTAGCATGTCATGGGACCTTTAAGTTAAACCAACAATTCTTTTTTACAGTGCTGTGTTTGCCCCTGGATTTAAGTGTTTCTTGTGCCATGTTTGTAGTCCTTTGTAGCCCTTTTGTTCATTGGCTCCCCTGTTCATTAGTCTTGATTGTTCCCAGGTGTATTTTGTTAGACTGTTAGCCCTTGTGTATTTAAACCCTCTGTTTCTGTGCCTCAGTTTACAATTGGGAAAAACTGTTTTAATGGGAAAGAAAGCATGACATCTCTTCTTTCTCTCTTCCATATCAGACAGGTGTGACGGAACGTATACCCAGCATCTTCTGTTTGACACAAGCCCTCACGCACACCCCTCAAGCTCTCTATCTCTCTCTCTCTCTCTCTCTCAGGTTGCAAAGGTAACTTACCCTAATATATTTCATGTTTCACATGTGGCTGTGATTCAGGAAATGTGTCATGAGTGCTCATCCACAGCCGCAGGGTGCACAAGACGAACCAGTTGCTTTAGATGAAACACTCAGAGAGCGAGCAATATTAGTGTCGGTGAGAGTAACAGCCCATTCTACCCCCACTCAAATGAAGCATGGATCACAGACGGGGAAACGTAAAGGTCACACGCTGAAGTTTCGTGTCCACAATTGTGACTTTCTCTCTCTCACCCACTCAAACTCCTGTTCTTTTTATCCACACACACACACGCTTACACTTGACGTAATGAACACTCACACATACGCACTTCGATTCTCACTCACAAACATGGCGCTGTAATAAAGCTCTGGCCTCATTCCCATTGTATTAATAAATGCTGTGTCCACACGGTCTCTCATCCATTTCTCTCTCATTAAAGTCGGAGCCTTAAAACGCTGTCATGTGTGACCTTTGCAGACTTCACCCACAACTCTCACGTCCCAGAATTAATGGTCTTATCTTCTAGCATAATCTTCAGACTTATTTCTCTGATTAATTAGTGTCTAAATCACGATCCGTCCACTCAAGTGGCTCACCTTAAATCCAATTGCTTTTATTAATGGGATTCAATTCCAATTTACAACAAGCCTGGTAACCACAGAGTTCCTCCAACTGTATTCGTGAACTTTTCGGCTCGAGGGAGAAAGAGAAAGTGCATATGTGAGTCAGAGGCTGCTCTCTTTTTTTAACGAACACACTTTTTGAGAGTCTAAATTAAGGGGACCTTGTTGGAAGGGTCCAAAATTAGCACTCGCCAAGCACCAAATGAGAATCAAAATTTGGTTTGGGTGAGTAAATAAGACAGAATTATACAAGTTGGCTGGTAACACTGAAAAAAAAAAAAAAAGAAAGAAATAATAATCTGACTCTTGTTAATGTAATTCAAAGCAGACATCCAAACTGTCTATTAAAGAACATATCTGTGGCGACTATGAACTTTTACCATCCATAGTTTATCTAGGATGATTGAAGTTTTTATATCCAAGAATATTCCTTGCATAAACCCACAACAATAAAAATAGGAGAAAGAAAATCACATTGGATCTTAAAGAATGGTAACAGGTGCAATTTTGTAATTTCAGACGGAGACTGAATCATTTCGATGGACACAATGACCTGTGCCTTTTTGTCACAAAACAAACAGTTAAATAATTCTGTTCTCATAGCAACAGAATCTGTATTCTTTTATACATAATAATAATAATTCCAATACTGGCAGTAAATAAATAACTATTTATCTGATACATTATCATACATATGTCAACAACTCAACAGACAACTAGTTGTTGACACCAGCTTCATTCATACAGCACATTTTAACCGAATTCAAGGCCACTTTACTTTGTTTGTATAGAATGTGGTTGTCACTCTCGTTGGCTGTTCACACCGTCAGTCTAAATCCGATCATGTGTGTATCCGATTGGAATCTGATCTAAAATGGTTGACTGTCTGCATTGTGTATCACAACTGTTCAGATCAGCTTTGTGTGTCCATGCCGCTCTTTCATTTTCTAGAATATCTGCATTGGTTTCTATGGCAATGGCATTGCGTTGGTAGGCATACGCCAAAAACAACAACAATCAGCTTGTTTCCTTTAACAATGTCTGATGTTTATGTTTTACATGGCATGAGAAAGTCACATAAACCATGAGAAATATGATCAGAGCAGTCAGACTGAAACAGATTTTCAGAAATGCGATTTATTTCAAACCACATATGAATGTAGCTTGAAGAGGATTTCATGCCATTTCATTTTTTGCCATTCACACTTGCTAAATCTGATAGGATTTTAATCAGATATGAACAAAAATCAGATTTGGACTGACAGTCATAGCCCTTGACTAAAATAAGCATGAAAAGAGCTGTATTTAGCTCTTTAAAACAGCTGCTGTGAGAATGTGACTGTCATTAAGAGATCTGGAATGAAGAAAAAGGAGGGAAGAAGATCTGAGGTATAATGAAAGGTTTGAATGTCACATTGATGGATTTTGTTTATTAAATGTATTGTGGTTATAGCTGTTTGTTTTTGGTATAACAAGTTTGGATTTACCCTCTAACCGAAATAAATAAATATATAAAAAGCCCACAGCCTGTATGCTGAAGACCTAAGTTGGCAAACTTACAATAGATATGAATTTTCTCTTTTCGCTAACAATTACACACACACACAAATATCTCAAGAGACCTGCTTGTCATCTAAACAAGAACGACTGGCATTGTGTCAGTCATGCTGCTAATGGTGATAAATTCCTCCAGTATTAAAATTTGTACAGTTCTTTGGGAATCCATTTCCCGAGAGTAGGACAACGCATCAGTTGTCACCATTCAGAGTAAAAATACAGACATGCACTGCTGCATATAGCACAAAACTCCTGATGAAAGAACAGAAATGACAATTAATCTGTTATTATTATTTTGCTTAGATTAATTCTATAATGTTAAGTGTATAATATTTGCTTGTGTGCTTTAATCAACACAGTTTGCCACCAATATAATAGGCTTATATTTTTCTGCTGCAGCTCAGGATTGTCGCTTGTTATTTTCCAGAGTCAGTCATCTGACATTTTGATTCAGGTTGTTGGCTCAAAACATTTATTGCCCATGAGCCGCCATGAGCAAAGATGGGAGATTTCAAATCTGCAGGGTCCTGCACCAGACCGTTGAGATGAACGTAAATGCTAACTGATGACTTCAGACTGCAGATATTTTATAGACTTCCTCAGTGACCTTAGAAACTGGGTCACACCCAACCACATTTATTTTGCATGGTTCTGTTCTGGTGCCTCTACAGGTGTTTTCCAGTTCATGTTCCAACAGCAGCTGAAATGGACATTGCTTGTCATCTGTTATGTTAGTCCATATTTGTCGACTTCCGTGACATTTAGTGTCAAAAAGAATAAGAGCGAAAAAAGCATTTCATTCACTTTGCTTTATCCACTTATCCCCCAAAACTCTCAGGTTTAGACACTTGTATGCCTTGCCTATCAAAGCTAATGGCTGTGTGAACAACAGACAAAATTTACTGCGTACAAGTACAGCGCAAGCCCGGATTTCTTTTGCTACCAGGTCAATCTGCAGCAGGTTATATCATCTATTTTATAACCTTGGTCATTTTTCCCTTTTTAATATTCATTTTTTGAAACACTACCTTGAGAATAGAATGAAGGCTCATTCTGCAAACGTTTATATCATAGCAGTGATGATAAGCTCTAAAATAGGTCAGTCTGACTCACAGCATAACATAAAGGTTAAAGCGTAAGCGGGAAGAGAGTGTGTGTATGACTACTCCATTCTGACTCTAGGTAAATATGAGAAACAAGCTATGTTATTTGTCATGAACATAACATAAAAAAACTTTTAATCATTATTTTAATTTCCAAGTAAAATAATGAATTATACTTAAAACACAATATTTGTTTTACTAGAGCTCACAAGACTATCCAATAAAAAAAAATTTTAATATGTTTTTCATAATTTATAATTATTTTTAATTTAATAAAAACATTTAACACTACTGACAAAATGAATGTAGCAAGGTGCCGGTCTTTTTTTATTTTATTTTTTATGTTTTAGCTTTAATATAATCCTGAAGTGTCCAAGGAGAATTTTGGAATGTGCAGCTAATTTTTGGATGATGCTCTTCTACACGTTTTTTATTTATTTATATTTTTTTTGCTACATAAGAGTAAATTAGCAAAACAACTTGGGAGCCATATCAATCTGGTACCGCTGCCAAAACCCCCACTTAAAACATTTTCATTCCATCTGCTTATGGCCTCATATGAGTCTCCTCTTCATCATCGCATCGCTGTGTTGTCCGATTCATGGTGAAAGCACTAGCCCAGACTGGCTGCCGTCACATCCAGATGGATGCCCCATATTGGTACTTAAGGCCCTTATTACAAATAAAACGACTTGTTTGTTAGGCCAAAGCCTGTTGAATTCTTAATTAAAATTAAACTAATTATAGTTTTCAGTTGTCCAAATTCAACAGAGAATAGGGATTCATCTGCATTTGCAGATCTTTGACATTCATGAACGGCTGTCATGGGACCCGGGAACACACTTTTTTTTTTTTGCCCTCTCACCCCCAATAGAAGCATTCCCGGTTGCCTCCTCTCCCCTGACGGCAGTCCGGGGTGTGGATTACAAATCTTGGTTGCGTTTTTATAATTCCTCTTGTTGCAGTAGACCATAGTGACCCGGTCCAAGGATCGGTTGTCATGCTGGATGCCACTGTGTAATAAAACCTCATTTAGATTTGTCTCTTTTGCTGCCCAACCATGGACCACATCTGACCTTGTCTGTCTAGCAGAAAAAATGAGCACACACACAGACCTGGTCTTCACTGCCAAATTCAATTTCAGTGCTTCGGGCATTGGAGCAATCTCAATATAAACTCCAACCACCTGTTTAAAAGCTAATGAAAGATGCATCTGTGCAAAAAAAAAAAATCTCTTAAGGTATTACAACAGAACTAGTATGCAAAATGAAGTATTATTACCGCGCTTAATGGAACAGCTGTAGTTAACTTCAAAGCAGGTGCTATAATTGTAGGGTGCTTAAAGAATAATAATGAGAGCAAAGTCACAGTTTCTGATGATAGTTTTTGCATAGAGTTAAGTTAATAATATACATTATGCAGTATACAGAATTAGATGAGATAAAAATGTTGGTCTAAATGTTATTTTTTGAGGGTTTTGGATTAGGTTTGACCTTGAGAGAGGGTCTTTTTAGGATTTGCTCCCACCTGCTAAGGTCCTGTAATGCAGGCTTTTCAATTCTGAACCAGACCGAACATGGAAAAATAGCATGGAGCTGGTTGGATTACAAATGAAAAGAGATGTTTGTGCTTGTGTGTGTGTGTGTGTGTGTGTGTGTGTGTTGTGTGTGTGTGTGTGTATACAGGCCTATGTGGAATCTGACCATCGGTGGTCATTTGATTTGAGAAGGGGTCAGCAGTAGGTGTGGGGTCTAACAGCAAGAAGCTAGATTGGAGTGAGTGATTCCTACCTTCCAATACACAACACAGCAGGAGGATAGTGCTACTATAGCAAAAAAAGAGAGAGGGGGAGAAAGAAAATGTATGAAATTTAGGACTTTTCTGTAAGGATGGTCTTTCTATATATTCAGGTCTATCTATGTAGTGCCACGTATTTAGCTTCCAGAACAACAAGTGTTCTATGCAACAGTTTAATCAAGGTGCTCCGACTTTTCTCAGGGAATTTGGTTCTTGCCATTGCAATAACATTAGGTTGTTTGTACTGATATTTTGGCTGCAGAATCTATTAATCTATTTTGGCCATGCTACAGCAACTCTTGTTTAAGATCAGGCAACTGTGCAGGCTGCTAGCGAAAAATGGAGACCCATGCCATGTTCTTGAAACTGAAGATGATTCGAGCTTTATGACATTTCGCACTATCCTGCTGGAGCGATCCATTTGAAAACCGATGGACTGTGGCCATAAAGGGATGCACATAACAGCAACAACGCTTAAGTACACCGTGGCATTCAAATTGTGCTTAGTTGGTATAAAGGCCCCTAATGTGCGGCATGAAACCGTTCCCCACACCATTACACTCCATCTCCAAGCCTGCAGGATCTAGGGGTTGGATTTTTGGGTCAAATTGTGACTCTACCATCTGTACACTGCAGATTTGTCAGATCAATGAAATTCTTCCAAATTTTCAGTCATCTAGTTTTGGAAAACCTGTTCATAATTGACAAGAATGGTCCTTATAGCCTTTAGTTGCCCATCTGTTATCCCAAGTATATGCACTGTATATTTAAAATTATTATTTTAGTAGCGTTTTAATACTTTTTTATATATACACTGCCATTCAAAAGTTTTGGATTGGTAAGATTTTTTTATGTTTTTTAAAGAAGTCTCTTATCCTCACCCAAGCTGCATTTATTTAATCAAATATAAATAAACGGATCAAATAAATGCAGCCTTGGTGAGCAGAAAAGACAGTTTGGTATATGAGATAGATGCACATACTTTCCTCTCATGTTGCGTTTTCATTCTCTCACTGTGACCCTACAGTCTTAGCGAGCCTGGCCATTCTTTTCTGGTCTCTCATTACCATAGTAGAAGTGAGAGAACTTTCCTAATCAGACTATTCCCTGTTAAATCCAGACTCCCAGGTGGTCAGCTGCTTCTGAGATGGGGGAGCCATGACCTCAAGAACCAAATATTGTAAGTTTCCTACATCATGCATGCGCTAACTGAATTCCAATTAAACCCCTCAACCTCCTCTGCCTCTATTTTAAGTTGAGATTCCGTCACGTGACAAATAAACGAGTCGAATGGCCACTGAGTATTGTTCTTGAAATATACTGCGATATACACTCTCACTCTCTCTTCCTCGCCTATACTGTTGAATAACAGCTGGAGGTGAGGGGAAAGATGCTTAATGATGTTATGTGATTGACAGGTGGGGTTACAGTGTGAGATTTGGACTTGTGAAGCCACAACTGCTGTGATATAAATTCAGAGAGATGAAATCAGCTCTAACCAAATTTATTCATGGTTTAATCAGACATGTTATTCACTGATAACCTACTTTCTCCATATTAATGCAGAAAAGAAAGAGATGGCTTTAAAAAGAGGGGGAAAGGGAAAAAGAGTAAGGGAGGAAAGAGGGAAGAGGTTGAGAGAATCAGGCGATTTTATTCCTCATTTTCCTTCATGTCTGGGTAAGCAATCTGGTCATGCAGTAGAGCCATCCATCATGGTTATAGCCTGTGAAGAGAATGTCTGAAGCTCAGGGTCAATGCACTTTTTCTTCCACTCACTCTCTCTCCTGTTCTTACTGGGTTAAAGGGTGTAATTCTCCTGTGCTCATGGCTGCAGTAACCTCACAAAAACCAGCCATACACAGTTAACCATACTCCAACTTGTGAATGTACCACATTTCTGTGGTACTTTCTAAAGGCCATGTCTTTCTCTGCATCCTTATATGGTGTCAATGATGCTGAAGATTAAAGTAGGCAGCTGTAAACAGTCACCATTACCACTCACTTTGTGTCTACATTGTGTCAGAGAACTGAATCTGCACCCTGTCACCCTGATTGGACCACCTATCTGCACACATATACACACACCAACACACATCATCACACAGGGTTATCATTCCTAAACCCCCATTAAACATCCCACCTAGCTGGACGGACAATGAATCATCTATAGGCGATTAATACATAATTTTAAACCTCAATTTAATTCTGTCCCTCACTCCTTTAATGACTTTTAAATGGTTATTCATCTTGACACGCACACATTTACCTAGCTAAATGGAGATATGCCATAGACTTCTTTTGATATTTTGTATAGCTAATTATAATTACTAC